>JBBUKS010000029.1:9932918-9946800 GCA_038050645.1 Hedychium gardnerianum
CCGGGCTGGACCCGGCCCGGGGTCGGGTCTATTCCAGCGTCCACCACGGCCATGGCATGTTGTGTCTCTTTAATGATTTAGGAATTTTGTTAAGTGTACATTTTTTCTAGGAAAATTTATTAGGGTTTTTCTATCTTTTAGGATACCTTATCAAGGATCTAAAGACTATAAAAAGAAGCAAGAGGCAGCGGCTAAAAAGACATCAAGGGTTCTCAAAAGAGATCCTAAGGATCAAGCAATTCCGTGATAAGGGATCAAGGAGGAGGCCACTTTGAAGATGAGAAGCTACAACGTTGATGGTCTATATTTTTTAGTAGTCTTTTATCTAGGATTAGGGGGTAACTTAATATTTTGTTAGATGAAATAATGCATTGATCCTCATTTTGTTTATAATGCGTATGATTTGTGATTGATTCTCGTTTATTTTCTCTCCATCATCGTTGTTGTTGGATTCAACTTAGATAGTTACTTCATCAGGATAGATCAAGGGGTGAAGCCTAGCCATAATCATCGCATATAAACATACGATTAGATCA
The DNA here is from genome assembly GCA_038050645.1 of Hedychium gardnerianum. Classification (NCBI taxonomy): domain Eukaryota; kingdom Viridiplantae; phylum Streptophyta; class Magnoliopsida; order Zingiberales; family Zingiberaceae; genus Hedychium; species Hedychium gardnerianum. The sequence goes on from JBBUKS010000029.1 coordinate 9,933,455, forward strand.
ATAGAAATAGGGGGCGTACTTATTAGCGAACCCTAATCTCTGACCTCTAGAACCAACTTGAGAGTTCCTACCATGCAGTAACGGAAATGTCTAGAGGTTCATGGAGTTCTAGTGACAAGAGTTTCCTTGAAAACGACCCCCTAGTATGACTACCATGAAAGTGGTAGACTCTCTCAAGGCTTTCACAATTTGTCATAGAACTTAAAGGGTCTATCCTAACCCCCAAAGACACATCCAATTAACTTTAGATGAATCCCTTCAAAATCATACATCAAGATAAAAGGAATTGTATTCGTCAACATTCATCATAGTGAAATTGCAACTCTAGAATTATCTTCGAAACTAGTTTTCTCATTGTTTTCATTTGATCACTCTTGCTTTTCTTCCCACAACACAACCTTTCTCGATTATCTAGATAATCTACTTGGCAAATATTTTGGTACCCAACAACACGATCTTAGTAGATGATATTTTTATTACTTGATAATACCGTGCACTTGTGGTACGAGCACATCAGTATCTTGTATATTTTGATCGTATGTAAAAGTATTGATTCCAGTAAAAAAAATACAAACAAGAATTAAACACAAAGGAAGTGAAGAGTGTATCCGGACAGAAGTTGTTCTGAGTTGTCTAAAATAACCAAGCGACCATGAATCCTTTCAAGAGAGGGATATAGAGCCATCAAGTTTATACAAATCTTGCCGATCTAAACAAAGTAAGTGAGAGAACTGAAATCCCAAGACTAATCAGCATGATATGTTGGGTAGCCCGATGCTGGTGCGTTCTAAAATATGTTTTGTAAACATACAGCGGAAGCAAAAATAAAAGACATAATTACCTAATTATTACATCACACTCACCACACGCATACAAGATACATTCATGCAGACATAATCGCAATATAAAATTTTATATAAATAATTTTTATTCTAGTTATACCTAACAGATCATGTGGAGTGGGAATAACATCAATCAAGTGACGCTATAAAGCCTCGCCTCTATTTGTATCCACACCGAGAACTCCTCAGGACAACTTTGCTAAGTCTAAGTCGTGTCTCCGCTTTGGTAATAGCCGAAGTGGGGAGACAAAATGATCCAGGAGACTGATTTTGGCTCGATTTGTGTCCAGCGGCCGAAGCAACCCGACGACACAAATCGACCATGAACAACCTTCACAAAGGGTTGTCGTCCGGCGGCACTTGAGATGTTGTCGATGGTTGTGGGTCATGGCTAGGAAGCCCCTTGGCCGGTGGATGGCCGGCGAAGGGAGGTTGGATGAGTGTCGGTGCTTGGAAGGTGCCGGCGGTGGCTAGGACAGCCCCAACAAGGACCTATCTGCGGTGAATAGCAACCTCTGAGCTGCTATTTGTGTCCGGGGTCGGCTGTTGACGGCGTCACACGCCAGTAGCAGGGAGGGGGTGGTTGGGAGGCTTGCGGTGGTGGTTGTCGGCGTCGAGGTTGGGCGGCGGCGCCTGCACAAAAGGGATTTCCCCTTTTGTGTGGTCGACGACAAGATTGGGAGGAGAGAAGAGAAGGAGGCAATTAAGAATCCTTCCCGTTATGTGCTAATTGCATTGATTAATTCTCTCCCTATGGAGGGATATTTATACACCTCTCCATGATAGCTTGGGGAGCAAGTCATCTCCCAAGCCCGAAGCCCAATAACAACCTGATCCAATACCATTAAGCCAGGGTTTCGTTAATGACCAAACCATGTTGGTTCAAAACCAAAATGCTTGGTTCAATAACCAAACCAAACTAATTTGGTTTATAATTAAACCAAAGAGGGTTCATCTTGTCTTCAAAATACGTGGCCCATCCGCGCTTTCGTTCCAACAAAATATCTTCCATATTTGCCCTTTGTTTGGTCCAACAAGAATTTGTCTCTCTTGATTTGAGAATCCAATTCTCAAACTCATTTTAAGTATTTCGGATAAACTCAAAGTGCGTGTGACCTTATTGGTTCTCGATTATGTTGGTAATTCATAATTAACTATTAAATTATGAATAGATCATGAGTGACACCTAGTAATACATCATGACTCCCAATTGATCAAAAAGTCAACGGTTGATTCTAGAACCACTTCTGAACCCTTCAGCAAATACAATGAGTTGTGTCTTATTCCTTTCACTCGTCTTAGACCCACTTGGTTTAGGACATGGTCTATGTGTTACTCCCCATTAGGCTGACTATGTCACACCTAGCCTAAGTAGTAGTTCCTTGTTCTCCAGAATCAAATTACTCAGACATGTGTCCAAGAGTACCATACTCTCGATAAGTATTACTTTGGCCAAAGACTTCAAGTAACAATCTTGACAAGTGGTCATAGGGTATACTTCTCCTTATAAAAGAAGCGGTGAATTCTCTATGGGCTATTCAAACACCTTCAAGCACATCAAACTTATACCCAATCATCTTGGGTCCACACCTCTAAGGAAATGCTTGCTTAAGATGTCAAAGTATAAGTCTCCATGACCAAGATGACCTGAATACCTTAAGTCAAAGGAAACTTGCCCTTAAGCTACAATGAGATCTTCATTGACATATCCATAAATGTACAAACTTATATGAAGTCTCATGGAAGATCACTCCAATAAACCAGATACCTTTAACTAGTATCCATGTTTAACTCTCGACATCCTAATGTCTCCAGCCAATGAGGAACGACTGCTTGGTTAAACAAAGGAGTATAACACATGCTAGTCTTATAAAATTGATGATGTTCGAACTCATCAATTCATTGACTAGGGACGGTTTTAATAAATTCATAATTACACATATAGAGATGCTCACTAGTTGTGATCCAATCACAAGTTCTCTCATGTTGTGAATTATATTGTGGGCATTCAGTAAGTGAGTTTAAGATCCAATAATACACATAAAGAATATGCACTCAGATAGTGAATCATTTATTTATCCAATAAATAATATATACCATAAGGCGATTGTCTTAGGACATCTCTCAAATATAACATATTCTCACTTAGCCTAATGTAAATCGCCATGATATCCAATACCATAGGTCTAGACATGATTCTCAAACTTACTTTGTGGTAGAGTCATTGTCAAAGAATCCGCTAAGTTCCTTTTGGTGGGAATCTTCTCTATTTGTATTTCATTCCTACTGATGATCCCTCTAATCAGATGATAACGACGAAGCACATGTTTGGATCATTGGTGAGACCTGGGTTTCTTAGCCTGAGCGATGGCTTCATTGTTGTCGCAGTAAATAGGTAATGCTTCAATAATGGTCAGAACCACTACAAGTTTAGAGATGATCTTCTTGATCCAAACCACTTCCTTTGGTGCTTTAGAAGCTGCAATTTATTCCACCTTAGTGGTAGAATCTGCAACGGTGTCTTGCTTGGAACTTTTCCAACTTATTGTGGCTCCGTTCAAAGTGAATATGTATCTAAATTGAGACTTGGTGTCATCCTTGTCTATCTGGAAGTTAACATCAGTATACCCGCGTGTTACCATATCACCATCTCCATATACCAAGAACACATCCTTAGTTCTTCTCAAGTACTTAAGGATTGCCTTGACAACTGCCCAATGATCCATGTCTGGATCCGATTGGTATCTGCTTGTGACACTTATAGTGTATGATACATCAGGCCTTGTACATTACATAGCATACATGATAGATTCTATTGCTAACGCATAGGGTATCTTACTCATGCAAATCCTCTCATCTTCTATGCATGGACACATAGACTTCGAAAGGTGAATCTCATGCCGCATGAGTATATAACCTTTCTTGGATTCTTCCATGCTAAACCGCTTTATCACTTTGTCTATATATATAGACTGTGAAAGATTAGGCAACCGTTTTGATCTATCTCTATAGATATTAATCCCAAGGATGTAAGTTGCTTCTCCCATGTCTTTCATGGAGAAAGTTTTGGACAACCAACCCTTAACTGACTATAGAATAGGCACATCATTTCCTATAAGCAATATGTCATCAACATACAATACTAGGAATACGACCGCACTCCCACTTACCTTCTTATATACACAAGGTTCGTTAGGATTTTGTGAGAAATCAAACTCTTTGATTATCTCATCAAAATGGATATTCCAACTCCTGGATGCTTGCTTCAATCCATCAATGGATCACTAAAGCTTGAATACTTTATTTTTATCAACAGATGTAAAACCCTCAGGTTATATCATATACACTTCCTCTAACAGATTTTCGTTGAGGAAAGTTGTTTTCACATCCATCTATCATATCTCATAATCATAATGAGCTTCTATGGCTAGGAGTATCTGAATAGATTTAAGTATAGCTACTGGTGAGAAGGTTTTGTCATAGTCAACACCTTGCTTTTGACGATAGCTTTTCGCCACTAATCTTGCTTTTAGGTAATTACATTACCATCCATGTCAATTTTCTTCTTGAAAATCCACTTGTACCCGATAGGCGTGATGTCTTCAAGTTGGTCTACCAAGTTTCAAACTTGGTTTTCGTATATTGAATCCATTTTTGACTTCATGGCTTCTAGCCACTTGTCCCTTTCTAAACTTTTTGGAACTTCCTCATAATCAGTAGGTTCTTCATCCACAATGAGCAATACATCATTTGATTCACTTATGAGAAATTCATATATTTTAGAAATAGTGTGTATCTTACCAGATCAATGAAGAAGTAGTGTCCCTATAGGTTAAGTTGATAGCTCATCATCATGAGTAAACGGTTGTGGTTCTTGACTAGGCATTTCTTCTGCCTATTAGAGTATCTTGAACTTTCTCAAGTTCAACTTCACTCCCACTATTTTCCTACAAGAGAAATTCTTTCTCTAGGAACACAACATGCCTTAAAACAAATATCTTTTATTCCAAGGAATGATAGAATTGGTAACTCCTAGTTTTCTTAGTGTAACCAATAAATAAACATTTATCAGATTTAGCATCCAGCTTATCTGATGTTGTCCTCTTCACATAAGCACAACAACCCCATATCTTTAAGTAAGATAGATGAGGTTTCTTACGAATCCACTTCTCAAATGGAGTACTGGAGACTACCTTGGTTGTGATTCTGTTTAGCAAGTAAACAGTTGTCTCTAGTGTGTAACCCCAAAAAGATTTGAGAAGACTCGCATGATTCACATGGACCTAACTATGCGTATAAGGTGGAGTCCATTGAGATAATATCCCATTGTCCCTTAGATAATCTTGAAACTCTTAACTTAAGTATTCACCACCTCAATCAGATCGAAGTATTTTAATATTTTTGCCAAGTTATTTTTGTACTTTATTTCTAAATTCTTTGAACTTTTCAAAAGCCTCAAATATGTATCTCAATAGATACACATACCCAAATCATGAGTAATCATCAATAAAGATAATGAAGTAGTTATAACCTCCTTGTGCTTGAGTTGACATTGGTCCACATATATCAGTATGTATGAGGCCGAGTAACTCTCCCACTAGTTCATCTATTCTAGAAAAAAGTAACTTAGTCATCTTTCCTTTTAAGCATGAGACGCATGTATCAAATAAATCCAATTCAAATGATTCAAAACTATCAACCTTTTGTAGTTCGGACATGTGTTTCTTACTTAAAAGGCCAAGGCGACAATGCCACAAGTAAGAGGTTAAGTGATCATCCATTTGAGCATGCTTATTTCTCATTTCGATATTGAATACATCATTGGATATATCCAGCGCGTAGATGTCATTGCATAATGTTCTAGTCCCATAAAGAATGGATATATCCAGCGCGTAGATATCATTGCATAATGTTCTAGTCCCATAAAGAACGTCATTCAAAGTTATGTAACAACAATTGTTACTAAATGTCAAATGGAAACCTTTTTTATTTAAATAGGAAATAGAAACAATGTTATTTATTAATGCAAGAACAAAATAACAATTATTCAATTCCAAAACTAGTCCACTAGGAAGCTTTAACAAATAAGTTCTGATGGTAACAGTTGCAACCTTTACTCCATTTCTAACTCGCAAATTTGATTCTCTCTTGACTAGTCTTCTACTATCCCTTAGCCCCTATATATCATTACATATATGTGAGTCACACCCTATATTCAATATCCAAGTGTTAGAGGAAATAGTATGACATTCAATAATGAATATACCTGAAGTAGATGAGGCATCAGATGTCGTCTTCTTCTTCATGGACTCAAGATAGGCTATCTTTTCATATTTGAGAACAATTCTCAAATTTCGACACTAGTCTAGGAAGTTCGATCCAGTCAGTTTGTTTGTGTCCAAAATCGAGCACAAATTCAAAAACGTCATGTGTAATCTAATAACCTAGAAATACAAAATGAGAAAATATATGAGACATGATTTTGTAAATGTAAACAATTTACATATATACAAGAATACCACTTATTTATTGAATTCAAGAGCTCTTACTTTGAATTCGGGAGATCATAGACCTTTCTCCAAGTGGGTTGATATCCATCATAGATAAGAACAACCTTGGAGTAAGTTCAACAAGTCATTCTTAGCTACAATGGTAGGTATCACATATACCAATTATGTATCGCTTATACATAACTACCACATTATGTTATCAACTAATTGATATTCGCATAAACATCGAGTTGTTAACTCATTCAAAAGTATACATCTTATGTATATCACCCAACTTCACCCCTATCCACATTAACCTTGGAGTGAGTCCAACAAGCTAATGCTTCAAGTTAAAGCAGACCCTTTAATCATGAGATCATATCTCAATGGTTCGAACATATCTAATTTCAGGTCGAGCTTAGAGTGAGTTCAACAACCCAAACAAGAAATTAGACTCTAGTTGTTACTATATTAACGAAACCTGTAGACTTTAAAATTGGCGTAAGGGTTTTAGGTCTCATCGTCATCATTACATTACATGCATGGCATAAATGATGATATGACATCGCACGCATGACATATATGATGATATGACACATCGCACACATGACATAAATATGATATGACATATATATGGCATGACATAATTAATGCAACTAATTATGATAATTTATATGACATGGCATAATTAATGCAACTAATTATGACATAGTATAACTCATATCATAGTTGTTATAGATTCTATTTGGATTTAAAATATGATTAAGAATTTGATTTTAATAAATCAAGATTCTTTAATTAAATTAGAAAACAAATTTTCAAATCTAATTACATATTTTATTTAAGAAAATTCCTAATCAATATAATCTAATTTAATTAGGAAATATTATTTTAGCTAAATATTTCCAAACTAATTAGGAAATATAATTAGAATAATCTTAATTAAACAAGAATCTTTCCTTAATTGGAATTTCCTAAAATATTTCAGAAAATTTTCAAAATTAAAATTTTCCTAACAAATTAGGAAATATTCCAAAATCAAATTTTTCTGACAAAATATAAAACTTTCCAAAATTTGAATTTCCTAAATTATTTAAGAAAATTTTTAAAATTAGATTTTTCTAACAAATTAGGAAATATTCTAAAATTTAATTTTTCTAAAAAAATATAAAACTTTCATAAAAGGAATTTCCTAAATTATTTTGAAAATTTTTCAAAATTAGATTTTCATAACAAATTAGAAAATATTTCAAAATTGAATTTTTTCTGACAAAATAGGAAACTTTTCATAAATAGAATTTCCTAACAAATTAGAAAATATTTCCAAATCTAATTCTAAACCAACTATAACTCGTAAAATAATTTTATGATTATGTCGAAGCACGATCAGACTTTGATATCAATTTTGGATAGCCCGATGTAGGTGCATGCTAAAACACGTTTCGTAAACATGCAGCGGAAGAAAAAATAAAAGACATAATAACATAATTATTACATCACACGCACCACAAGCATACATGATACATTTATACAGACATAATCGTAATATAAAATTCTATGTAAATAACCTTTATTCTTGTTATACCTGACGGATCACGTGGAGCAGGAATGACATCAACCAAGCAACATTATGAAGCCTCGCCTCTATTTGTATCCACGTCGAGAACTCCTCAAGATGACTTTGCTAAGTTCGAGCCACATCTCTACTTTGGCACTAGCCGAAGTGGGGAGATGGAATGATTCGAGAGAGGGATCTTTGCTCGATTCGTGTTCGGTGGCCGAAGCAACCCGATGACACAAATCGACCACGAACAACCTTCGCAAAAGGTTGCTGTCTAGAGATGCTTGAGCAGTTGCCGATGGTTGTGGGCCATGGCTAGGAAGCCCCTTGGCCTGTGGATGACCGACGGAGGAAGGCTGGATGACCATCAGCGCTTGGAAGGCGCCGACGGTGGATGGGACAGCCCCTATAAGGGGTTGTCGGTGGCGAACAGCAGCCTTCAGGCTGCTGTTTGTGTCCGGGGTCGGTTGTCGGTGACATCACACGCCGGTGGGAGGGAGGGCGGTGGTTGGGAGGCCGACAGTGGTGGCTGCTGACGTCGGGGTTGGGCAGCGGTGGTTGCACAAAAGGGATTTCCCCTTTTGTGCGGTCAGTGGCAAGAGAGGGAGGAGAGAAGAGGAGGCAATTAAGAATCCTAACCCTTAGGTTCTAATTGCATTGATTAATTCTCTCACTATAGAGAGATATTTATACACCTCTCCAGGATAACTTGAAGAGTAAGTCATCTCCCAAGCCCAAAGCCCAATAGTAACCCGATCCAATACTATTAAGCCATGGTTTGGTTTAAGACCAAACCATGTTGGTTCAAAATCAAAACTCTTGGTTCAATAACCAAACGAAACAAAACCATTTTGGTTTATAATTAAACCAAAGAGGGTTCATCTTGTCTTCAAAAGATGTGACACATCCGTGCTTTCGCTCCAATAAAATATCTTCCATATTTTCCCTTTATTTGGTCTAACCAGACTTTGTCTCTCTCGATTTGAGAATCTAATTCTCAAACTCATTTTAAGTCTTTTGGATAAACTCATAGTGCGTGTGACCTTATAGGTTCCCAGTTATGTTGGTCATTCATAATTAACTATTAATTACGAATAGATCATGAGTGACACATAGTAATACATTATGACCCCAAATTGACTAAAAAGTCAATGCTTGATTCCAGAACTACTCTGAACCCTTCAGCAGCTATAATGAGTCTTTCCTCGTTCATTTCACTCATCTTATACTCACTTGGTTTAGGACATGGTCTATGTATCAATCAGCACTAGGCTGACTACATCACACCTAGCCCAAGTAGTAGTTCCTTGTCCTACTAATTAGATTACTCAGACATGTGTCCAAGAGTACTATACTCTCAACATGTATTACTTTGGCCAAAGACTTCGAGTAATACTCCTGACAAGTAGTCATAGGATATACGTCTCCTTATATAAGGAGCAGTGAATCCTCTGTGTGCTATTCAAACAACTTTAAACACTTCAAACTTTTATCCAATCATCTTGGGTCCACACCTCCAAGGAGAAGCTTGTTTAAGATGTCAAAGTATAAGTCTCCATGATCAAGATGACTTGAATACCTCAAGTCGAAGAAAACTTGCACTTAAGCTGCAATGAGATCTTCATTGATATATCCATATATATAAAGAACCATATACAATCTCATGGAAGGTCACTCCAATAAACTAGTTATTTTTAACTAGCATCCACGTTTAACTCTCGACATCCCATTGTCTCCAGCTAGTGAGGAACGACTGCATGGTTAAACCAAGGAGTATAAAACATGCTAGTCTTACAGAATCGATGATGCAAACTCATCAATTCATCGACTAGAGATGGTTTTAATAAATTCATAATTACACATGTAGAGATGCTCATTATTTGTGATCCAATCACAAGTTATCTAATGTTATGAATTGTATTATAGACATTCAATAAGTGAGTTTAAGACCCAACATAAAGAATTTGTACTCAAGTAGTGAAATATTTATTTATCTAATAAATAATATATACTATAAAATGATTAATTTATGATACCTCTCAAATATAACATGATAAACATGATAACTTCTCATGCTTTGGGACAATGTGTGCTATTAATGCCTGACCCATGGTAGTAAGAAGGAATGCAAATATCCAGTAGCTTGTTATATGTGACATAATCATGCAATTAAATGTGTGAACACCTAATTACTTTTTTTCTTCTTTTAAAATATATGCTTGATATCATGTTGATGCAAGTTTTGTGTTATTGGGCACATTTAAGCCCTTTTATTCTAGTTAATTTTATGAGATAATAATCTAGATATATTAATTTGTAACTAAATTGATTACTAAAGAGGTTAACATTGTAATGTCAAATGATTCTGCCAGAATAGTATACCGGGATGATACTTACCATTCCTCTGGATTCATTGGAGCATAAGTGGAATCGTCACTTTAGCTACATTTTTAGGATGACCCCATACTATCTGAAAAGATGTAAATCATAGGGGCATTTACCCTAGTGCAGCGGTCCATTACATGAGAGAGGTTAGACATCCAATGAGGTATTTTACACCCGGTAGGAATTGATCTCAAGATCTATTGGAGTAATCAATCACCCATGTAGATACCAACTACGCCAAAGCCCTAGATTCATGAAGATGCAGTAGTAGTTATTGATGCTAAGATTGAATAAATAGCAGATGAATTAAATCATTTGGAAGCATGCATTGATGGATTAAAATTATATTTTTTCTTCTAGCAAATTATAAATTTGTGAGGTATAAAAATGAGATATTATCTTGTTCAATAAAATGTCGATCTGTGTGATTTGAACTCATAGTTGGTGGTTACATATCTACCTCAAGTTGAAGTTTAAAATGAGATTTCCTATTAGTTTGACACTTAAGAGTCATTCCTAATACAAACAATAGTTAGTTACAAATTATAGATAATAAAAAGTTATAAACCTTCTAATATCAACTATAAAAAGCCAATAGTTAAACATGAAAAAGGAATACATATCATCATATATTATTCAAACAACATATAAAAAATCCATTCTATTATTATTACAATGATAATTGACTCCGGTTAGAGGAATCATCCAAACTTCTCTTACAGAAACAATCAAAAACAAGGGGGACCAAACAATTATGGACAATCATCAGGGTTCCAACAAACATCAAAGTCCAACTTGGAGAATTTGATAGAGAACTTCATCGCAACACAAACTAAATAAAACAAGGAGTTTAGGCAACAACATTTAGCTACATCAGAAGCGATCAAGCAATTATTAGGTAAAGAGGATAACCTCACTAATCATACTAAGATGCTTGAAACCCAAATTACGCAGATTGCTAGCACCTCTTCGAGAGCTTTGGGTTGATTTCCAAGATAACCTAAGACGACCCCCCCCATTAAACATTGCAATGCTATCGCTTTGAGAAGTGGTAGAGCCTTGGAGGAATCACAAGAACACAAGGAGGATGTGTTAGGACCGGTATGATCTAGGGTGGTGAATTGCTTGCTTTGCTTCTTTGAACTTGATTTGCAGCAAAAAACTCGAAACAAACTCTATAATGCTAACTCCTTCGATTTACTTGGTATCCACCTCCTTGGAGTGACTAATCCAAGGGTTCACACCAGCACACTCACAGCTCCACTATGAATGAATCCTTCTTGGAAACTTTCCAGAGGTGGAGAAGCCTCGTATAAGTTGTTCTTACAAGAACATAATAAGAAAATGCAAACAAGATTACACAAGAAATCAAAAATGACTTTGCTATAATGAATCTTGCTTTGTTTGTTCTTTTCTTGCATTAGATTGCCTCTTGTTGGTAGGAAATGTAGCAGCACTTGTCTCCCAAACCCTCAAGAACCGGCATGTTCAAATGCTTCGCGAATCCCCTTTTCTAGAGTTTCTATTGAGCTCTCCCAATTGATTGGCCTTACCTCCAATCGATTGCCATGTCAGCTCGACCATTCAAAACAAGCAAAACGACTCTTTATTGCATGTCCAATCGATTGGTGAGTCATACTAATCGATTGGATAGCCTCTAATCTATTGTCCCAATTGATTTAGAGGTCTTCTATTCACTTGAGAACTCTAGCCAATCGATGAACCAATCAATTAGCTCAGGCTGAATCGATTACCCCAATCGATTCACAAACCTTTTGTTCACTTGAGATTTAGGCTGAATCAATTTCCTCATTTGATTGCCCAGCTTCTATTCTCTTGCAATTTTGCTTGTTCCAATCGATTGGTAGCCGAAGCCAATCGATTGGCAAGCGATGCCAGTCGATTGGCTGAATCGATTTCCTCAATCGATTCACTAGCTTATGTTCCCTCACAATTTTGGCTTCTGCCAATCGATTGAAAGGCAGCTCCAATCGATTGGCCAACCTTAAAATTCAGATTCCGGATTTAGGATTTACCAATCAATTGGTACTTCCTGTCAATCGATTGGTAACCCTAAATTCAGCCTTTTTAGGCTTGAAATCGTGTCTTATTTGGTATGTAGTTGACCTCAACCTACCAGAACTTTCTCTATCCAATATTTAGTCATCTGTGACCTGTTAGGACTTCTCGTTGCCTAATATCTGGTAAACCTATACTTATTGGGACTTTTTCACACATGCCAAGTGTCTGGTCCTCCTTCACCCACTTGGACTTCCCCTTGCCTAACCTCAGTTAAGACTTTTCCTTGCCTGACCTCAGTTAGGACTTTTGATTACCAAGTGTTTGGTCCTCCTTGATCCATTTGGTGTTATATTTGAGAGAATTCCTAAGGCGATCGCCTTATGGAATGTACTATTTATTATATAAATAAATGATTCACTATCTGAGTGTACATTCTTTATGTGTATATTGGATCTTTGATACAATTCATAGCATGAGAGAACTTGTAATTGGATCACAACTAGTGAGCATCTCTACATGTGTAATATAAACGTATAGAAACATCCCTAATCAATGAATTGATGGGTTCGGATATCATCGATTCTGTGAGACTAACACGTATTATACTCCTTAGTTTATCCAAGCAGCCACTCCTTACTGGCTGGAGACATTGGGATGTCGAGAGTTAAATGTGGATGCTAGTTAAAGGTAACTAGTTCATTGGAGTGACCCGCTATGAGACTTCATATGGTTCTTTACATATATGGGTATGTCAATGAAGATCTCATTGCAGCTTAAGTACAAGTTTTCTTAGACTTGAGATATTCAAGTCATCTTGGTCATGGAGACTTATACTTTGATATCTTAAGAAAAGTATAAGTCTCCTTGCATAAGGAGAACCATATCCTATGGACACTTTTCAGGATTATTACTTGTATATCTTTGGCCAAAGCAGAACATGTCAAGAGAATGGTCACGACCCTTCGGATCATATCGCTGGGCAATCCACTAAAATTCTCTTCCGGCAACCCCCGGAAGAGTAATTCGAATACACAGTAAAGTTGGTGT
>JBBUKS010000029.1:9953038-9993376 GCA_038050645.1 Hedychium gardnerianum
TGCGTAGATTATATATGTTTTTAGGCATTGTTTGTTGCACATCTACTTGTATTTCACTGAGTATGATCTATATTATCTCATCCTATTTCATTATTATGTCATGCTTTTACTCCTTTGATTCGAAGATCTGCTCTCTTTGTATTTTCATTAACAAGATGCAATTTGGAGTTAAAATGAAGTGAAATGGATATTGGAGCAAATTTGGAGGGAATGCACCCCAGCATGGTCATGCCTTATATGCCATGCCTATCTAGCCAAGCATGGCCATGCCTCACAGGCACAATCGTGCTTCATCAGCCGGTGCCTCCAGCAGCTCCCACGGCTAGGTCGTGTCTCTTCAGCAGCTCTCCTCAAAAATTCCAATAGCACTCACGGCCAGGACGTGTCCAAAAGCATGGTCGTGTCTCTCATGCAGTCGTTCCCATTGAAGGATTCCAGCGCTAACCACAGCCAGGCCATGCCCAAATGTACGACCGTGTCTCCCTTCAGCCTCTTTCCCATGGTTGGGTCATGCCCAAGGGGCATGGTTATGTCCGTTTTTTTTTGGTACTTCTCATGGCACGACCATGCCTATGAGGCACGGCCATGTGGCGAGTCCCCGTGGTTGTGTGGGTCACCTATAAAGGGGTTTGAGATCCCCTTTTCAAAGGAGGAGTCTTTTCTCCCCTTGGGGGAAACCCTAGAGTTACCATCCAAGAGCCACCATGACGATCCATCCACCTCCGGAGCAAGGAAACATCCCGAAGACAATGACAATCTCCTCGCTAAGCATTTCTTCTCCTCCATTTTCATATTCGGATTGTAAGAATGTTTACTTTTATGTCTTTGGTTTGTTCTTCCTTCTTCATGGAGTAACATACTAATTCTAGGATGTAGGAAGTAATTGTGATGTGATGTTGTTGTATGAACTATGAATTTGCTAATTTCCTTATTCAATGACATGTTTATGACTTGTTCCATATGTGTGATGTCTTTTTTTTGTTTGATTGAATGTGTGTGTGAAGTGTATGCATATGGATGTGAAGGATTGGTCACCATATATAGGAGAAACTTTAAATTGTATGACCGGGGGGGGGCTTAGGGATAGAGGGTAACCCTTTAACCGGACTTTCTAGAGTCATCATCTTGAAATGGGGACCAATTCTCCACAAGGGATTATCTAATTAGTGTTTAATGAGTTTACACTAATTTAATATTAGGAAGTGACTTGTGTAATCTAGACTGTATGACTGGGGGGCCCTTAGTAACAAAGGGTTACCCTTTAACTAGACTTTCTAAATTACCTCTTCTACTTAGTAGCATTGAATGAATATGGTGTAAACTCTCCGGTGTAATCTCCACAGGTTCCTACCGATAATTTGGTTAGAATACCTACAAGAGTGTAAACATGGAGGAGGTGAACAAGTACTAGGGACATTAACTAGTATCATGGTGAAACCAAAATCATAGGATCACCTTCCCATACCAATTCTTCTCTTAGTGACCATCCACTCTCACTAGACCTCTTGACCTCTCATACACTCTCTCTCAACCTATTATTCACAAACCTTCACAATGATTTTGATTGTTTAGATGATTTGTTTTGTGGACTCACTAGTGCTTAATCAACAGTCTCTGTTGATCGATATTTTTTATTATTTGACGACTTTATCGTGCACTTGTGATGAGACAACATTTAGCTACCTATGAGACGGGCTATGGTAGTGTGGTTCGCCCGTAGATAGTATCAGCCTATGTGTAGGGTTTAACATGATCCATTTATATTATGCTAGTTTCATATCTTGTCATATGGTAATGTTAACGAGCTGGATCATAGATTGATTATATGGATGCTCTTAGGTTGACATTAACTTATTTCATTATATGATCTCTAGGTATTTGAGGTATGTGTTGAGATATTAGTTGTGAGATTTGATTATCTAAGATTTCTTTTGGTCTTCATATACTATTTAATATTATGCACTATTTTTCTTATATCCACAGTATAATTTGTATTCACTGTCTGTTTCCTTTGACCTCCAAATTAGCAGATAGATGAAATGTTACGTTGGTTATTCTTAGCGTCACTTAGAGATCATGGCTTGTCGGTCCCTCTTAACATCGAGATATTCCATTTCTTTTCTACCATTTTGATTTTCTTCATTTAGCATTTAATGTTCATGATTGATATTCTTTTCAATTTGGTTTTTGGGTTGTACTCATAAACATACATGCATACAGTAACATCATGAAGTTTGTTAATTTATTTATTGAATAGCTATTCATATTAACATAGTTGGCTTTGGTTCTTTCTCTCACATTATATTGTCATTAAGGAGTACCTTAAGATCTTATGAATATTTATACCCTCGGTATGCAACAATTTTATTAGTATCAGAGTCTAGGTTGCGATTTCGATTTGTGAGTTATGTTTTCAAATTTCTATTCCATTTCGATTTATGATTTTTCTAATTTTGGGATCTCTAGGCAAGTCGAAGGATATCTCTTAGCTGTTGGAAAAATTAGTTTGACTTTTGTTATATTTAAGAAATAAAATTATCATCTAAAATTAAATTATTAATCAAATTAATTTATTATTTGGAAGTATAATCAAATTGATTAATGGGGACCAAATCAATTTGATGATTCATTAAAATTCAGTTTATAATAAATTTATTAAATTATTTTATAGATGATCAAATTAATTAATAGGGACCAAATCAATTTGATAAAATAATAATAATATATAAAATAAATAAATATAATTATTTATAAATTTCCAGAATATTTTAGAAAGAAAAATTTAAGTTAATGGGATAATTCTGTTAGGATTTTCACTAAGCTATTTAGATTATTCTATTTATAATTAGATATTGATTGAAATCATTAACCTAAGTTTTAATTAAAAACCTATAGTTTCTAATTAAAACAGTCGCTTGCTGCCTCCCTCCTTCCCTCACGTGTGACACACGCATGACATGTCCACCACCCTTTGTGTGCTCGACTTCTAGAGCCACCCCTCTGTCCACGTAAGCAGCAGCGAAGTCGGCATCACTCTCTTACTTATGCTGCTAACAACGGACCTCACGTTTGTGCACCAAGCTATGTGCTTTGAACAACCACCATTGTTGCTGCCCCAGGCCCCGCCACTGTTATCACCTCCACCACCGAGAGTCACCGCTATCGTGGAAAGTAATTTGTATTCACTATTTGTTTCCTTAGACACTTTATAAGCATCTACCATAGATGCTCATAGAGTAATCCTCAAAAAGGCCTTCAGTGTGTATTTGATCAAGTTGTGAGTATCAACTTGTTCACCGATAGCATGGATTTCATTCATGATTTCCTTGAAGTTGTTGTGCAACTGACTGACTGACTCACCTTCCTTCATCTTAATGTTCTAAAGTTGATTTAGTAGCAAGTCTTTCTTTTGCAGTTTGTGAATTGACTGAACCTTCATGAAGCTCAATTAGCTTCTCCCAGAGTTCTTTGGCACTGCTAAATGGTCCTACCTTACAGTTGTTACTTAGTTAGACCACATTGCAATGTAGTTGTAACCTTAGCATTTACTTGGGATTTCTTTTTGGTATCATTGGTCTAATGACTGAAATCAGCTGGCTCTCTATTTGAATTTCTAGGTAGTTTGAAGCCTACCTTAACGATCATCCAATTTTTTATCTCATTCACGAGATAGTATTCCATTCTTCCCTTCCAATAGACAAAGTTATTGCCATTGAAAAGAGGAGGACGAGTTATGCTGAAACCTTCCTACAAAGACATAAAATAGAAATTTCTCTAAAACTTTTACAAATCTTGGGTATGTAGCACAAAAAATATAGCAAGCAAATGTTTAAGGTGCATTAGAGCTAGGTCAGGGGACTGGTTTGATTTGAATTTGGTTTGGTTGTAGTTAGGGTTGGAATTTGGCTTGGGCTAGACTCAGATAAAATTATTGTAAATTTAAATTATGGTTGATCCGAATCAAAACATAAATTTAACCCTAGGTTAGATTCAGATTATGCTTTGGGTTAGTTAAATAGGAGTTTCTTAAACATGCTTCCAGGTCATGGCGAGGCACATGGTCTTACTTTTGAGTAGTCACTTCCTAAGACAAAACTAATAAATGAATCAATGAACTTGACTAACTTAGTAAAGCCCCTTGGTTTAACTGGTTTAGAATAGGGTAAGTTAACTTCAGCTAGTTCTACTTAACTAGATGCACCAAGTATGATATGCCTTATGCAGCCTAGACATGCACCTAACTAAATTTTTCTAATGTACTATCTGCTCAACCCGTTCTCATACCAATTTGTAGGATCTAATTAATGCTAGAGGGGGTGAATAGATTTTAAAATTTTTATATTAGTTGATAGAAAAACTAACTTCTAAACCAGAACAAGAGTATACAATGGAAATTAAACTATCTTGTAATAGACTAAACCAAACACTAACAAATTAAACAATACTTGAATGAACTTTGCATGCGAGGATCAATAGATTACTTAACATAATAATCATGCAAGGATCAATAGAGTATTTAGCACAATAAGTATGCAAGAATCAATAGAAACTAACACACATGATTAAACAAAATAATAATTCTTATTTAAAATCTCTCCTTTCCAGAAATTCTCTAGAGGTGGAGAAACTCTTTAAAAAGAATCTAAAAATTAAGGCACAATCAAATACAATATGTATAACAACTAAAAAGAAAGGAAAGTATTTACTAGCCCTAGTTGTCAATTGTAGTTGAAGTTTATGAACGTAGCGTGTCAACACAGGCACACAATAAGAAAATGAAAAGAGTAACAAAAGTTTGGATGCGTGTATTGTGCTTGAAACAAGAGCTTCGATCTTCTTTTTATGGAGCTCAAGTTGATGCTGACATGGCACTATTATGGTTGATTGAAACCACTCTGGTCGCTTGGACCTTGCTGCCTTAGGTGCAAACTCTATCTTGTTGATGACGTTTTTCATGGTCTCTGGTCATCTGGACTCCTTCCGGGCGCTTGAAACATGGTCAAACTCTGATCTTGATAGAATCCTTCAAATCACTAGATCTCATCATCTCTGATTGCCTAGAATCCTTCTCTAATCACCTAGATGTTGAGGTCGCTCTACTCCTTGCTCTGATTGCCTAGAACTTCCTGACTTCGTCAATCGAGGTTTATTCCTAACTAGTCGCCTAGACTCCCTTTCAGTCGCTTGGAACTATCAAAATAACTTTCCTGCATGATAACACATAATGAGTAGATATAGTATTAAAATTAAGCTCACGTACCTTATTTAGATGTTTAGCTCCTTGATAAATCATCTAGACTTAGTTGTCAAGCTCTCAACTCCTAGTTGACTTGCTATTAAGACCTTAGCTCCCACCTGACTCTCTTGGACTTGCTTCACCGAGTTCCCAACTAGGTCTTCCACCACCTAGCCCTGCCAGAACTTCCACCACCTGGTTCTCAACCAGGTCTTCTTTGCATAGTCCCACTAGAACTTTGTCTTTGCTTAGTTCCCAACCAGGACTTCTCTTGCCTAGTTCTACTAGGTCTTATCCTTTGCCTAGTTCCCAACTAGGACTTTGTCTCTTGTTAAGTTATCTGCACCTGCAAATTTGACAATATCATTAAATTACAAACACATTAACTTTAAATTTAGTCATATATCAAAACATAGGTTTGACGTGGTGCTCCCAACACCAACAATCATCTGTATGAGATCACTTTTAAGATTTTCACAAACCATAAGAACCTTAAGTATATATTCACACAAAAGTAGTTAAACCTGAGGCAAAGGAGATTGAAGGAATTTATGAAAGACTAATTGTACCATCAATTATCATCCAGGAAAGGTTGATGTGATAGTCAATGCATTGAGCAGGAAATCTTGAGGAGTTTTGGCTCATTATAGGGTGGTTGTTACAGAGTTGATCCGATAATTTTTTTAATTGGATCTAATAAAAGAGGAACAAACACAACAGGGAATACTGATATATATGATTGCTCAATTACTTTAGTCGAACAAATCAAGGAAGCACAAGTTAACGACCAATACCTCAAATTCATAAGTAGTGAATTGGATTAAGGACCAAAGATAGATTTTTCTCGCAATGAGGATGGGACCCTCTGATTTCAAAGAAGACTATGTGTTCATAAGATGCACAAGATTAAATAAGATCTACTCCAGGAAGCACATCGATCATGATTTATTGTTCATCCGGGAGGTACCGTATGTATCGAGATTAAAAATGCTCTTATTGGTGGAATGGTATGAAAAAGGATATTGTAGACTTTGTAGCTCAATGCTTGGTGTGTCAACAAGTGAAGGTAGAGCATCAAAGACCAACAAGATTGCTTCATATGAATTTTGTACCTAAAGGGAAGTGGGAACACATTACGATGGACTTTGTGGTGGGGTTACCCAAAACTCAAAAAGGGCATGACTTAATTTTGGTGATTGTTGATCAATTAACCAAGTTTGTCCATTTCTTACCGATCCATAATACCGACTCTTTGGATCTCTTAGTAGAGTAATACTATAGAGAGATCACTAGACTCCATGGAATACCCCTTGGTATCATTTCAGACCAAGATTCATGTTTCACCACGCGATTCTGGAAGAGTTTCCAATGAGCCATGGGTATAGAACTTAGTTTTAGTATAACATTTCACCCTTACACACACGGACAGATGGAGCACACCATTCAGACATTGGAAGATTTATTACAAGCATATGTAATGGATTTTAGAGGCAACTGGGAAGACCATTTATATCTAGTGAATTTACTAACAAATGACCCCCTTCGAAGCTCTGTATGCTAGGGCCTATAGATCCCCTTCTCTATGGGAAGAAGTTGGGGAATAACAATGTTTGGCTCCACAAATTATCTAGTGAGACGCTAAGTTAGTGCAAACCATTCAAAAAAGATGTTAAAAAGATCACAACTGACAAAAGAGTTATGTGGATCACAATTGAAGACCCTTAGAATTTGCATTAGGTGATCACATATTTCTACGTGTTTCACCCATCAAATGAGTTAAGAGATTTAATCTAAAAGGAAAATTAAACTCTCGTTATATTGGACGATTTTAGATACTAGAATGGATAGGTGGGCACTACTTCTGACTCTCGTAGGGGTACATAATATTGTCCATGTCTCCATGTTGCGAAAATATGTACCATATCCTACCCATATTCTAAAGGATATCTCAGTATAACTTCATCAAAATGCAACCAATGAGGAGTATCTAGTTTGTATCCTGTATCACAAGGAACGTCAACTGCAGGACAAGACAATCTGACTTGTAAAGGTTGGATGACAACACAGTACAGACGAAAAGGTCACTTAAGAGATGGAAGACAACATACAAGCTCAATACCCCCATCTATTCACTTTAGGTATGTAAAAACAATGAACCCAAGGTTTTGATGTATGACTACGGTTACAGTTAGGTTTGTTGAGATCTAACAAGTTGGTGTCAAGTGTGCAGGAGCAAGTTACTTGACAAAGCGTGAAGTCCTGATTGGGAACCAGGTAGTGACAAAGTCTTAGTGAAGCTAAGTGATGTGAGTATTTCTTGCATAATTTTTAGCATTGTTTAGCATATATTCTATGTCAACTCATTGGCATATTTTGCATTCTCGCATCTTCATTTTGTGTTATTTTACTCTTTTAGTTTGGAGACTGCACTTTGAGCTTTTTGCTGATAGGACGTGAAATGGAGCAAAATTAGAGCATTAAATCCCTGGAAGGATGTAAAGCAAGGAATATACTCTGGTCATGTCCCAAGACACGAGTGTGTTCCTCTGACCAAAGATAATCAAAGAAAAGAGAAAAAATAGCGTCTCTAGAATTTCACACGATAGTGCCTTTAACCATAGTTGGAACAAGATTCACTAGACACAGTCGTGCCTCCCAGGCACGATCGTGCTTTTCACCACATCAACCCATCAAGAGAACCAGCCAGAGTTCACATAGCCATGCCTCCTAGGTACGACCATGCTTTTCACCTCTGAGCTGAGCATACTTTAATGACATGGTCGTGCCTCCCAGGTACAATCATTCTTTTCTCCTTAGCATCAAGATGTAGGATTTGACACAATCGTGCCTCCCAGGCACCACCGCACTATTCTCCACTATGGTTGAGCATTTTCCAACCATTTTTAATAGTTGGAAAGGCCATAAAAATCCCAAGAAGCCTCCTAATTCAAGGAGGAAGGTTTTCCCCTTTTCAGGGTACCCTAGAGCAGCCACTCCACCAGTCTTCACAATAATTTGTCCACCATCGGATCTTGTAGACTCTTCCGAAGACACTGGCCACACTTGGATATGCCTTCTCTTCTCTTTATTTCTCGTTTTGAGTTGTAGAAAGTCATTTTTCTTGTCGCTCAGTTGTAACTCCATAGAGTAGTGCATTGATGTGCATAGATTATGCATGTTTCTAGGCATTATCTGTTGTATATTTACTTGTATTTCATGAGTATGGTCTACACTATCACATCTTATTTCATTGTTATGTGATTACTTTTACTATTTTAGTTCAGAGATCTACTTTCTTCATATTTTGATTAACAAGACATAATTTAGAGCAAAATGGAGAAAAATAGTCATTGGAGCAAGCTTGGTGGAAAATAGCCAAGCATGGCTATGCCTCACAGGCACGACCGTGCCTTCTTTATCCAAAGCAAGGTCATGCCTCCCAAGCACGACCATGTCTCTTCAGCCACAACCTCTAGCATGTTTCATGGCCCAGCCGTGCCTCCCAGGAATGACCGTGTTCTTTCAGTCGAATATCAAGAAATTCCAACAAAGTTCACGGTCCGATCGTGCTATTATCAGGCGTGTCTCCTTGAAATTCCATAAGATTTCATGGCTCGGTCATGTCTCAAAAGAACGACCGTGCCTTTGCCTAGAGAAAAATCCAGAATAGTCCAAAGTTCGGTCGTGCCTTACTTTAGCAACATTGTCATGACACAGTCGTGCCCATGAGGCACAGTCGTGTTGGGTCATTTACACCCCATGTGGAGGACTTATAAAAGGGGCTCAAGATCCCCTTTGAAGAGGATAAGGGTTTTCCCTTTTAGGGAACCCACAAGGTTCAATTCTGAAGCAAATTTCTACGATCCATCCACCTTTGGAGCAAGGAGACTCTCCCAAAGACATCGGCATAATCTCGCTAAACTTTCTCTTCTCTCTTCTCTATGATTTGAGGTGTAGAATGATATTTTTCATGTCTTTTGGTTGTTTCTTCATTGCTATGGAGTAGTCCTCTGAATTCTAGGATGTAGGGAGTAATCATGATGTGATGTTGATGTAAAAACTATGGATTTGCCCATTTCCTTGTTCAATGACATATTTATTACTTGTTCTATGTGTGTTGTTCCTTATCTATGTTTGATTAAATGTGTGTGTGGTGAATGCATATGGATGTGAAGGATTGATCATTGTGTAGAGGAGATTCTTTGGATTATATGATCGGGGGGCCTTAGTAACAGAGGGTATCCCTTTAACTAGACTTTCTAGAGTCATCATTTTGAAATGGGAGCCAATTTTTCGCAAGGGATTAGCTAATTAGAGTTTAATGTGCTTTTACCAATTTAATGTTTGGAAGTGACTTGTGTAATATAGACTATATGACTCAGGAGCCTTCATGTGACCGGGGGTATCTCTTTAATTGGACTTTCTATGTTACTTCTTTTACTTAATAATATTGAAATAAAGTGGTATAAACACTCCGATGTAACCTTCATGGGTCTATACCGGTAATTTGGTTAGAATCTCTATAAGATCATAAACATGGAGGGTAAGGAGGTGAACATATACTTAGGACATTAACTAGCATCATGGTGAAACTGAAACACTAAAATTATTCCCCTTAAGTGAACTTCTCCCGACAATTTCTCTCTCTCTCTCTTAAGCTCTTGCTCTCAAACTTTCACACAACCTTTGATTGTTTAGATAACTTACTTTGCGAACATGACTAGTGCTTAATCAATAGTCCCTGTGGATCGATATTTTTATTACTTGATGACTTAACTGTGCACTTGCAGTTTCAACAATAAGTTTTTGGCGCCGTTGCTGAGGATTGTTTTCGATTAACATTAGTTGATAAGCAATTTAGTTTCTCTAAACTCTATTCTTTTCGTTAATAATTTTTGCATTTATTGTCTTGTGAATAACTTTGCAATTCAATTTCCTTATAATTTCCACATTTTCTTCTTTGAAATAATTTTGTTTTGGAATTTTGATTTGAAGGTGATTTGGAATTGTTATTTTGCATGCGAAGGTCTAACAATTCAGGAAATCCTTTACATATTGATTCTGAGGTTGACAAAATATGAAGCATATTCCAATATGATAAAAAAGCCTTTGAAAAATGATGCTACTCCCCTATCTGAAAGGGGATTGGATTCTATTGTGTCTCCACCGATTTATGCTCAGAATTTCATACTTGATCTATCATTTATTTTCAAGATTCAAGAAGATCAATTTGGAGGGTTAGACTATGAAAATTTGTATCTACATCTTGTGAAAATTTATAAACATTATAAGAAATATGAAGGGGTTTCGGTAGATACCATTTGGCTACTAGCATTTCCCTTCAGCTTTAGAGATTCAGCCAGAATTTGGTTGAATACTCTACCTCCAAGAAGCATCACAATATTGGATGAATTAGAATGATGATTTTTGAATAAGTACTTTCCACCAAGAAAAATAGTCTATCAGAGGAATCAAATCATGAGTTTCAAGCAAAAAGATGGAGAGTCATTATGCAAAGCATGGGAAAGATTCATAAACTTGTTGCAGGAATGACCACATCATGGTATGGAAAAGTGGATGATTATTTATATATTTTACCTTAGGATTTCTTTCTACAACAAAAGTCAATTGGATTCGGCTACAGGGGGTTCTCTTAGAAATAGGAGTTTGAATGAAGCATATGAGCTGATTGACCGGATGGTAATGAACCTTCATGAATGGTTAGAAGAAAATTTCATAACTCCCTCACTACAAATTTTTGAAGTGCAAAGTTTGGAAGAAGGGGTGAACATTAAAGACAAATAATATTTAATGTTATATCTGACAAATAATATTTTTGAAAACCTTAGAGAAAATTTCATTCAGTATCAACATGAAATATTCAAGCAATTTAATGACAAATGGACTATTTCACCCAAAACAAATCTTGATAAGGATTGTGATGTTTGGAGAAGTGGTGGTAATCTTGAACAAGTACTTCTTCAAACATTAGAGGATCCCTCAGAGGTAAACTTAATTTATGAAAAGTCAGGAACTCAAGATGGTGAGTTTAGAGACTATGAGAAAAGTATGGAAGAAGTTCCTTGCCTATCACAAGAATATGAGCAAATTAAGACACTTGAACAATGCCCACATAAACTTGAAGTCACACCACCTCAAGTAGAACTTAAACCTCTTCATTCTAATCTTAGATATGAATTTCTTGGGTCAAACTCTACATTAGTAGTGATTGTGAACTCAAGTTTGAATGAATATGAGACCAAAAAGTTGCTCAAAGAGCTAAGATTGCATATAAAGGTAATTGGATATAACATCGATGACATTAAAGGAATTAGCCCTTCTCTGTACATGCATAGAATCCTTCTTGAAGATGATCATAAATGCTCAGTCGAACATCAAAGAAGGCCCTAACATGAAAGAAGTGGTTAGAAAAGAAGTGTCGAAGCTACTAGATGCGGGGATTATTTACCCATCTCTAATAGTGAATGGGTAAGCCCTGTGCATGTGATTCCAAAAAAAGAGGAATGAGAGTGGTTGAAAATAATGAATTGATTCCTACTTAGATAGTTACTAGATGACATATACGTATTGACTATAGGAAGTTAAACAAAGAGACTAGGAAGGATCATTTTCCTCTTCCCTTTATTGACCAAATGCTTGAAAGGATGGCTAAGCACCATATTTTTGCTATCTAGATGGGTATTTTGGATTCTACCAAATTTCTATGCATCCTCATGATCAAGAAAATACCACATTTACATGCTCGTATGGAACCTTTACTTATAGAAGAATGTCTTTTGTTCTTTGTAATGCTCCTACTACTTTCCAACATTGTATGATGGCTATCATTTTAGATTTGATTGAAGACATAATGAAAGTTTTCATAGATGATTTTTCTGTGCATGGAACCGACTTCGACACATGTTTATGTAATCTCTCTAGAGTTTTATGGAGATGTGAGGAATTAAAATTTGGTTCTAAATGGGGAGAAATGTCATTTCATGGTTAAAGAAAGAATTGTCCTGGGTCATAAGATTTTTGAATGAGGAATTGAAGTTGATAAGGCGAAAGTAGAAGTAATTGAAACACATCCTCCACCGATAAATATGAAAGGGGTAAGGAGTTTTTTTAGGACATGCGGGATTCTATTGACGCTTCATAATAGATTTCTCAAAGATTTCCAAACCTTTGACCAATTTACTTATAAAGGATGTTGAATTTGGTTTTAATTAGAATTGTCTTATTGCTTTTGGCAAGATAAAAAGAGCTTTGGTAACCACTCCTTTAATGGAAGCACTAGATTGGAAGCTCCCATTTGAAATCATGTGTGTGGCAAGTAACTATGTCATAGGAGCAGTGTTGGGACAAAGAAAGGATAAGAAAGTGTATGTCATACATTATGATAGTAAAACTCTAGACGACGCCCAGATCAACTATGCTACTACACAAAAAGAATTATTAGTAGTTTTCTTTGCATTTGATAAGTTCAGATCATATTTAATGGGATCAAAAGTGATAGTTTACACAGATCAAGTAGCTATTCGATATTTACTCAACAAGAAAGATGCAAAACCATGGCTTATCAGATGGATATTGCTTCTTCAAGAATTTAACTTAGAGATAAGAAATGGGCATAAAATGTTGTGGCGGACCATTTATCCAGAATGTGTCAAGATGTACAAGGAAACGTAGATAACCATTTGCCCATTGATGACTATTTTTCAGATGAACATCTTTTATCCATTACTAACCTGAATGTTCCATGGTATGTATATTTTGTGAACTATCTTGCTTGTGGAATCCTCCCATGAAATCTCACTTCTCAACAGAGAAAGAAATTCCTCACAGATGTCAAGTATTATGTATGAGATGAACCCTTGTTTTACAAGAAGTGTGGTAAAGATTTTGCAATTTTTATCATACTAGTTGTTTGGTACACAGACACCAAGAAAAATCTAACTATTCTCTATTGTTCTGTCATTCTATATCAGATTTTGATTTTCACTTTTCAAGCCATGATTGGTTTTGATTTTTGTGTATATTGTCAGCCATTTGAAAACAAGTGGACAAAATCATCCTCGTCTGGAGCTACAAATGTAATTGCTACACAAGCTCAAGCTCAGTCCCAAACATCATATCACAAGTGTGTTTCCATGACAGCATATGGTTAATTTGGTTTTTGATTTTGCTAGCACACGATAAATTTTACAGGTTTTCTTTTCTTTTATTATCAATAGGTGCACAGATCCTAAATCCTGCAAAAAACAAATTATCAAAAATTTTAAAAATGAAACACCTCTTTGGAATCTTACTTGTTATGGCCATCATAAGTAGTAAGTTATTTTGAACTCATATGTACCTAATAAAGCCTAGTAAGCCTTCTTACGATGCATTAATGCGCATCCACAAATCATATAGACCTTTGGATGCATGTATATATTGTTTGATGTTTTATCTTCTTTTTTCTTTTTTCATTTTTTGGCATTCAGGAGTATGTGTCAGACCTCATTTGTTTTTTATATTCTAATGCATTTGTGATTTAGTAGCCTGGTTTTTGTGGATGAATTATGTAAATATATTTGTATCCTAATAACATGTGGTGTGACACTATGCTTTATTCATTATCATGCTTAGCCATCACATTGTTGAAACTATATGGATACAATTACAAGACGCCAAAAATACAGAAACCATAATTTTGTTGTTTTAGTTATAGCTGTTGGCCATTAAATTTCATTAGCACCACTTGATAAAAAAAATGGGAAACATTATGTTTTATTTGGTTGTTTTCAAGTTTTCAAGTTATAGCATGTTTGAAGCAACCCAATGAAAACTATTATGCTGTATTTTTTTTATTCAATTATCCATTATGCTAGTTTTCATTATAATGGTTTTTTTAGTTACTTTTGTAATATGTCTGTAATATGAATAGTCTGCAATATGAACACTACTTTCTCAGTCTTTTTTTAGTTACTTTTTTATTTACTATTTTTTAGTTACTTTTGTGTAAAGTTTCATGAATACTTTTGCAACATGTCTGTAATATGAATAATACTTGTAATATGTTTACTTATCCCTTTATTTTTATTCCAATTCAGTGACTACACGGGAGGAAGAAATTCATGGTTGAATGCTAATGGTTGCAATTCATACTTCCAGTGTTGCATGACCATACTCGTGGATCAAGCTCTAGTATTGCAATTCATACTTCCAGTGTTGAATGTTGATTAATGTTGATAGTTATAACACTAGTGACTACTTCTGTATGGTGTCATGTTATACAATGTTATATAACAAACTTTGGATTGAGTGAGATTTGGAGAAACTAGCGACTACTTTTGTTACAGTGTTATGAGATTTCTGACATATGTTTTGCATTTCGCATTGATCATATCAATCTCGTTTGAGCAAGCAGTGTTCTACTTATTTGGTAATTTCTGAGTATAAATATAATAGATAGTTTGTATTTTAAAAAAGATAATGCTTTTTTATCTATTAAAAAAATATTGCCTTTGTTAAAAAAGACAAGACTTTTAATGCATTGCAAAAGTGTTGTCGTTACAAAATACGACAATGCTTTTTAAGTGTTGTCTTTGAGCAAACTTTTAACAACAGTGTTTTTAACAATGCTTTTTCAGTCACAGACAATGCATAAAAAGAGTTATCGTTCAGCTTTTTTCTTGTAGTGCAATCTTGACTTACTTGACGTCTCACTTGATCAACTAACATATTGATTAAATATCAAAATCCCAACTTGAGTCAACTCGAGCTTGGTCAATTTTGATCATGACTCGATTGCACCAACAAGGATCTCATCTAATAAATAAATTTTGAGTTAATGTAATTTGTAATTTTTTTTCTCTAAGTGAAAATTGATAACTTTACTTTATAATTTTTCCGTGAGCGAGGATCATATCTTTATTCATCAGCTATGCTGCATTATAAGTATATAAGAATACAAAGAGGAAATTCTAAGAGTATAAAAGAGGCTTCTAATAGGACCTAACCAATCACTATTTCGCCAACATCTAAAGCTCCGCCAAACTCCGTTTTATATCTTTTATCACCTCTTAATTGTTCACTTGTTGTAAGATGATTTATTGTTGACCAGTCAACTAGAGTCCCCCATTACTCGATCTCTTCCTTCAATTGCTTCAACTTCAGTGTGCCAATAGGTCAATTGATTACCTAGTCAATTTAGTCTTGAAAAAAATATTATATTTATGGGTTGACTTAGCTCTCCATATGACCAAAATCCAACTATGGTAATTATAATGATCGAGTCTAGTGCATAAGTTGAGATTCTACCCTTGCCCATACATATAGGTCTCTCAACTCACTCTACATGCTATCCTTCATGTTGTGTCTAAGTAATTCACCTCCATCGTTCATTATCAACATTGCTCTTGATGTTCCTCATCCTGTAGTTCATTAGGTATCTTATTTTATCATTCTTTGATCTCTACAAACACAAACTACCAACTTAGGCCGTGTCAAATTATACTATAGATTTGCTCCAACATCACCTTAAACTTCCATCCTATAGTTTCTCAATTGCCTCGTGCAACCTTCTTCACTCTCCATGGACCTCCAACCCACTGAGAATGTCGCATGATCAATTGAGGAGACAAACAATTGAGTAGAAGTAGGTGCAATCAACTCAGTTATCTATTGTCGTACAAAAGGCTGAAGCAGTTGCATAATCAGTCAATTGAGGTAAGTAATTGATCAGTCGCTTAGTCGAGAAGAAAACAACTAGCAATTGTTTGGAGCATGGATATTATAAGAAGGGAAACATCTTTTGGCAGCTAACAAAAATAGAATACAAGAGCTATAAGATACATGATCAAAAGCAAGTGAAAAGCAAGGTCAAAAGAGAGCTGTAATCTTATTTTATTTCATCATTGTATTTTTTTTATTATTGTTTATCTTGTTGTTTTTGTTGTAAGTAACGTTATAAAATGTTTCCCCACATCTAGAAAACATCCGGAATGAAAAGGTGTAAAAGAATTCTAAGAGAGAAGCCAAATGATATAGAAAGCTAAGGATTTGCATTGCTTGTGTTTCATGTTTATGTTTTGATATATCCATCATTGCGTACTAAGTTATTTGATTTGACATGTTTAAATTAACTAATAATTCAAAGGACAAAAGTCAAAAAGATACCTCTCAATCGTGAAAGGACGTCCTATTTAATTTTCGTCAAAGGAAATCCTATTTAATTTTTTATTAAAAAAATATCTCACCTTCTTGTAATATTATTCTTGTTATTATTTTACTTATATCTCTTATCTAAATTTTAAATTAGTTAGACGCGTTATAGTATCTATGAAATCGTAACTACTATAAATTATAGTAACTATGATTTTATAATTACTACAACATAAAAAAAAATTAAGATTAAAATTATTCAGAGCCTTCACAAAAAAAATTACATGATATTTTTTAGCCTAAAATTAGGTCATTATGGATTACATCCCATAATTAGTTGTAGATCTTTGAACGAGTTTCGATTTGATATATTGTGCATCTCCTGGTTCAACGTGAGTTAAAAATTATGATCTCTCAAAGTTTATGATTTTACATTCACATTATAGCAGTTATGAAATCATAGTTGCTACAACTATGTGATAGTCAAGTTGTAGCAATTACGAAATCGTAGTTGCTATAACTACTTGGCAGCTCCGTTATAACAGTTATGAAATCATAGTTGTTATACAGTTGCAGTAGTTACGATTTTCTAGCTATTATAACATGAATATCTCTAAACTTTGGAAGGTCATAATTTTTGACTTGAATTGAACCACGGGATACACAATATATCAAATCGAAACTCATTTAGAGATTTACAATTAATTATATGGTAGGACCCATAACAACCCGATTTCAAACTCAAAAAAATGTCGTTTAAATCATTTTCGTAAGCTTCGAATAATTCTAGTCTTAATTTTTTTTTTCATATTATAACAACTACGAAATTATAATTACTACAACTATGTACCAGCTACGGAATCACAGCTACTACAACTGTATAACAATTCAATTTATAGTAGCTATGAAATTATAACTTCTATAACTGTATAGTAATTATGGAACCATAACTCTTAGAACGTGTCTGATTAATTTAGGATTTAGTCAAGAGATAAACAATACTAAAATAGTTAGGATGCTTTTTTGATAAAAAAAATAAATAAAGTGGAGTGTCTTTTAACTATTTGAAAGAAAAAAGTATCATTTTGACTTTTACCCAATTCAAAATGGTATAATCTAAATCGTCCAAGTGATCTAATAGCTTAGGTAAACATGCATAAATTAACACAACTAAAGGTTTAGACTAATTTATACAAGTATTAAGAGTGAGCAAGGTAAAACCACTTCAAATTGAATTACAAATTCATAGTAAAAAATCTCCTTTGCCTCCAAGTAATATCCTTTCAACCACTAAATGTGTGCAGTGTGATAGTTGGTATGGCAGTGGGGTTGGGGGTGCCATCACAACATTCCCAAAGAGAACTAGTTGTCAACTTAATTACAAAACTACTTAAAACCATAGCTATTAATCATGGACCACATTAGTTAATCCAGTTAGAAAAATCAAACCCAAGTATCAGTTCGATACAACTGTTTAACTGAATCAAACTTATCAATTCGATAAAAAAAAAATAGGCATGATTCATCAAACCTTAGAACATAGTAAAAATATTCTTGATCAGTAAAGAGATAAAATTATTTCTTAATTAAAATAATAGTATGATCTGGTTCAAGTTATCTAAGGAGATTTGTTGAAACTAATATCTTATTATTTACTAAAAATAAATGCATTAAAAATGGGATAGTATTGAAACTAAGGATTTTGAATCCTCATAGTTAGATTTTGATAATAAAATAATAATTTCGCTTATCATATTTTTTGATACTTGAGATATTTTGAGGGTTATATATTTTTAATATAGTTTCTATCATGATGTTTGGATGGGAGATTTGAGCTGTTTTGATTTAATTTGACGCTTACATGTACTTCAAAAAATTTTAATAATGACTCCTAAAATGCTCATAAGCTCAATATTATATGATTATGCATTTTATTTAGAGATTTTTTTTTTACAAACACATCATAGTTAGAATCGAAATGTAAATATGTAGATGACAACTTAACACCTTTCCACTACATTATAGTAACAAAGTGAATTATTCTTTCGGTTTTTACTAAAGAATTTTTGATGTTTGAAAAATGATTAATCAGATAACATCGAACATGGAGT
The DNA here is from genome assembly GCA_038050645.1 of Hedychium gardnerianum. NCBI lineage: Eukaryota > Viridiplantae > Streptophyta > Magnoliopsida > Zingiberales > Zingiberaceae > Hedychium > Hedychium gardnerianum. Next base: position 9,971,537 of record JBBUKS010000029.1, read on the forward strand.
AACTGATTTGATTCCATAAAAAATTTTCATCGTTGTCAGGATAAATCGAAAAATACTAGTGGATGTCTATTTAGATCGCTAGCATTTTTAAGTTTGTTTTTTATTGAAGATTTTTTTTATAATATATTATAATTAAGATTCAAATTTTAAAATTTTTAATTATTTATTAAAAAGTCTAACTATTAGATTATTATCCGAGATAATTTTGTATGTGTGAGATATCGGTATAATTTAAAAATTATACGGTTTGAATTTGTTTATTAATAACTATTTTTAAATTTTTCAAAAAAAATAATTGTTTACATCTATTGAACCCGACTTCTTGAACCAATAGTGGAAGGGTATATATCTTCCGGGCTAACTTCCGAAGTGTAAGAAGGGAAAAAGGAAAAGAAAAAAAAAAGAAGAAAAAAGCGGCGCATCAAGTTCATTGGATGCTGTCTTTTTGGTAAATTTACGGCGAATCTAATTAACCCCCACTTGTCTGCCGCTCAATCCAACTTTGTACAGATGAAGATAATTTAATCCACAGAGAGTGCAACTTTCATTCTTTCCAAAAGGAGTGAGTTGCAGAATTCGTCGTAGAGTCGCGAATTGCGAGTCGGCCAAAGGCTGCAGAATCTGTCCTTTTGGCGGCCGGGCAGGGGATGAGCCGCACGCCGATCATTTTCTGATTCTCTTCTTTTCCGGAGGAGAGGAGAAGATAGTGAGTGAGGAGGAAAAGGGCGAAGATTTCCATCTTCTAAATTGTTTTTATCGGTTTTTGTTTTCGTTATTTCGTTGATTATACGAGCAGAAGGTCCAGGTGGCATCGGCTTGTCCTGTGCGCGGACACTAAAGCGGGGGCGCGCAGACGGCAGGCCAACTGCCGGCCACTTGATTCTTGACGAAGATCGAACGGTGGGCGGGCGATCCCGGTGGCTTCCTCCTCTTCGATCGACGCGGCCTCGTTTGCCCCATCCCACGAGGGTGGGGTTTCGCCAGGTAGAGGAATTAAATGCCCTCGGATCTCGCCCTCCACCACATTTCATTTCGTTTCTCGCCAATCTTCTCACTGTAGCTATCTCCCTTTTCGAAGTGATTGCTTGCGGTTTTCCATCATGCGTCTCGAGTACGCCGCCGACGATATAGCGAAGAAAGTTAGGTTTTTTCCTTTCGGGGGAGCTTTTTGAGGTTCAATTGTGCTTCCCTTTGATCCTTTTGCGCGAAATTTCCGGCATTTCATCGACGCCCGGGACCTTTGCAGCTTGGTTTGCGGAGGTTCGAGGGGCTCATCGCCTTTTCCTCTACTATTACCCTACTTTCTTCAAAATAGGTTGTTTCTTTGTTGATGCAGTTAAATTGGTTCAATATGAGCTAAAACAAGTAATCTTCCTCTTGCATAAGGATTGGCTCTCTGGTTTTCTATCTTTAATTTGAGTTCAAGATTCAATTATTGAGCTTGATGATTTGTTGGGGGAGGTATAAGAACTTCTCCATTGTTGCTACTTCTTTTGTTCTTGTGACCATTGATTTTCCTTTCTCTTTATCCATGGATTGTGTTTGAAAATTTCTGAGGTTATTTTGAATTGTCATAATTGTTTTTTAAGTAAATAGATCGCTGAGATGTATGAGGTCTTGGATGCTTCTTTTCCACTCTCAGAGACTGATGAATTTTAACCCCACCTTGTTTCCTCTCATGTTTGTTAGATAAACTTCATTCTTCCTGCACTGATGTAATCCAGTAGTTACTCTTACTCATTTGATTGTTTAGGCTTGTTGGCTAATGTTGTCATGATCATCTAAATTGCATTCGCATTTTGCATTAGGAATGGATATGAACAAAGAGAGAAAGAACAGTACAATGGATAGGTTCGAAGGAGAAGCATATGAGTCTTGAATTTAAGAACTTTTAAAGGCGTGTGATATATAAGTTGTGAGGCAGTGAAGATAGTTTGACCCAGAGATATTTAAGGAACATACATAGTGAGAATAAGAGCTTTGACATCCTCACTTGGGTGACTATTTTTTCTCTTGGTTATACCATTTTGGTTTGGTGTGTCGTGCAAGAACTCTGATGAATGATGATATTGGTTGTTAGAAAATTCTACTAGGTTGCATTTAAAATATTCCTTTCCATTGTATGTGTTCTCACGACTTGTTCTCATGATTTTGATTAAGGTTGGGAATTGGGTTTTTTACCAACCAACCAACAATCAAGCCTTATCCCACTATGTAGGATCGGTTATATGGATTTTTTTACGCCATTGGACTCTATCCCCTACTATATCATCATCTATACTTAAATAAATTTTATCTTGTTTTATTATTGCTAACCAAGTCTTTTTTGTTCTTCCTCTAAAAAATATCTGAAAGTAATGAGAAATAAAAAGGCATACGCACCATAATTTCACCTGATGTATTCCTGTCATTTTGCTTTATTCCCCCATAACTTTCTTGGCATATGGAGTCTACAAGTTTACCATAATCATTAGAAAATGAGCCAACAGATTGTGATAATTTCAAAAAATATGGTTTTAATTTCCTAGCACAATTCCTGATAACTTTTTCCCCTAGCTTGCGCACAACAGGCAAAATATCCTGAGAACAAACAAAAAGTTAGGTTAGATAATAATTTCACTAAATGAGACAATAAATGTTGAAAGGCAGACATTTACTTTAACATTTTTAACAGTATCCAGCAGACATGATATTAACTCCGAGGAAATATCTTCACTTTCCTCAATAACCAGTGTCATAATCATCTCCATTGAAGATAAGACCACCTCAGAATGGTTTGGCCTGAAAAATCAAACAAAAATTAGCTTACAGGTGCTCTAATAAGTTATAAAATCAGCTGAATCAACAAGTAAAAGAAAGACACAAGTAATACTAACCACCTACTGACAAGAAAAAAATTAAAGTGGATGCTTCAGATGTGGAAAGATGAATCAGATCATCAACATAAACGTGTACTTGTAATTTGCAGAGTACATTAACAGCATCAGTTTGACTACATTACCAAAACTTTGAAATCTGTCCAAACAAAGCTTTTGATCTTGATTTTTGGTGAATCCCTAACACCGGCATAGAGGCACTTCTATCTATAAATCACTCTTGTGTAGAGCAGCATACTGTGACAGTATAAAATGAGCTTGTTTGGCATATAATTTGGATCCCTTGAATCTTATGAATCCTTAGTAATAAAGTTCAATAGTAACTATGGCCAATCTTCACTTCCTAAGATTGCCTCAGACAAGGATCTCATCTATCATCTTTCCAAGTTCACATTCAAGTTGTATTGACCAAAGTAACAGTCTAAACTTGATATAGGATTTAAGGAACCATTATATCTACAACCCAAAACATCAAACACCTTAGAGAAGGAACATGCTTTTGTCTCTTAAGAATCCTTGATCCTTTTCTGATCTTTGTCAGATTGTATCAAAATACTGGACATTTTGCCAAGATTTTTATTCCAAGATTAACCCATGAGTAAGTACTTCTGAATAAATAATTTTTTTCTAAGTTTATCACACCCTCCAACCAATAAAGTGTCCAGATTTGTGTATATTTAGAATCCAATGTAGTCCCAGATTCTACCATCAGATTAGCTTCTCCATTCATAAGGCATGAAGTCTATGAATGAGTTCCCAGTAAATTCTTATTGATTAAAATGTAGTGTATCAAAAACAGGGAAATATCAAAAAAAAAAAAAAAAATTTAACATCAAACTTACTTATTACCTTATCGTCTTTAGAAAATGGGAAAACATTTCTAGAATCAAAGCATCACATTCAAGATCCAACATCAGAACACATGACCTAACTTTTGCAATAGTTTCCAGCATTGAAACTCTCTTGGGAAATGAGCGACTTGACATATCATCCAAATTTTCAAATGCTCGGACAATCAACTGAAATATTTCCTGAAAATTTCAAGTTTGAAAATGTCAATAAAACTGAAACTAAAAGACGCAATGATTATCTAAAGGATATCTACACACATACAGCTTTACTAACCTTCATTAGATCATCATCATATGGAGCTTCAGGTGCTGTTATTCTTGTGATTTCACTAAAGCATGCTGCAACAGCCACTTTAACATCTACATCTGAATGTCTCAACAGCTCCTTAGCCACAAATGATCTAATCAAGGGGTTAAGTACATTTGACATTGATTGTGCTGGGGATTGCTCCACTTTTGATAACAAGCTCTCAGTTTGCTGGGAAATGACAGATGAAAGTGAAACAATGCAACTAGCAATGAATTTTTCACTTAAAAAACACACAAGCAAACAAAATGAAAGAATTACTTAGATTACCAATCACACACTGATTTCAATATATCACCTGGAAATCAATGAGCCGATAGGAAATAATTTCAGATAAAAAATAGAGTTTCCTAGCAGAATGACCAAAAATAACTAATTGGGGTCTATCTAAATGGCCTATATCAAGTGGGTTAAACATAAAATTTTAAAATCAACTTATTCCTATCCACATTTACCAAGTGGATCATGATTGGCATTGGCAAATCTGATTTTATCTGAAAAAAGCCTATTGAATCAGCCAAAAGAACCATCAAAAGATATGTAAAACTACCTAAAATCGGATGGATTTAGTAAGAAATCAGCAAGATTTAGGTGTTTCATTAAATCTCACTCAGTTCAACTTCGAAAAAAGGAAAAGGAAGAGAGGGGAAGAGAGAGAGAGACAAGCTGCACTATGTGAAAAGCTACATGATTGATGAAGAGTACTCTATTTGCCATGACGGATGCAGCGTAATTTGGAAGATGCAGAGGTGGAATCTTGGTGTGAGATTTGGAACAGAGGCATACACAAGGAATATTGGCAGCATCGGTGTGAACTTTGTGAAAGTTCAACAATGAAGGTCACTAGAAAATATTTCTTGGCCATTAACAACAAGCAAGAACCACAGAAGTAGTATGAGATTAACTGAACAACAAATCAGAATGTCATAGTAAATAGAACTATGAAATGAGCTATATCAAACCATATAACATCCGAAAAAAATGGACATTTTACTATGATAATACTGAAACCACATTGAGCAAGTAGTATAAACATTGCTTTGATACAACTGATGAATGTGTAGCCAACATTGTCAAAAACCCTATAGCGCAAACAAGAAAAATAAAACTACCAACAACATCAATAAACTCTGACCGACCTGAGCATTGAGCACATATCCTTCTGGGATCTATGCTCAAATTACTCTTATAATAAGAAATTATTTTCAGGGGAGAACAATCTAAACTCACGCAGCAGACAATACAATTTTAAGTAATTCAACGTAAAACAAACCATAATTCAAACATGTAAACAAATAAAATGTCCTTCCTTTAGCAATTAGCGGGGAAAGTGGCAGTAAATATTTGCTGAGGCTTACATCCAGAATGGAAAGAAGTTCATCAACAGCAGATGGAGGAGACAAAAGCCTGCTTCCAACCTCCCGGAGCTGATCCTCCAGCTCTTTCTCCTTGGTTGTCATTGCTCAGACCTTCAGATCCGGGATTCGTCGATCTCCCAGAATATCTAAGAAATCAATACCCTAGGAGCACCAGATTAAATAAAGGAAACAAGGAAATAGATCGTAGCGTCAGGCTCCTCGCCAAAAAGACCTCGAAGAGGATATACGTTTCGAATCATACCTTTGCACAATAATTTATCGTCTCCTTTGTTCGTCGGCGATTCAGCGCCCCGGTGAATCTAGGGTTTTGGAGGCCGGGGGAGGTGTACAGGATCGAAAGTTACGAGGGGGAGAAAGAGGAGAAAGAAAGAGTATGGTTTACTCAGAAGACCTGACGCCAGACCTGACGCCTGACGGTACCCGTCCTCTATGCAATCGGATTTACTGAGACAGGTTCACGTCCGCCTCTGGGTTTAAAATCGACGAGTTGTTCCGCTCGCTCTGATGGGTAGTTCATGCGATATTAACTCTTGATGAGGTTCCCTTTCATTTCAGTGAAATTTACTGAAAAAAAATCCTATTTTATTAGCGTTTTTTCCTTTTTCCAATTTCATTCAGTCGCGTTTCGTTAAAAAATGAATGGGTAAAAATAAAAAATACGTTCCTTATTTTTATTATTATCAAAACAACATCTCATATTAAATTTTTTTAAACTAAAATCATTATAATATAAAACAAAACTATTTTAAATAGTTTTAGTTACATTCAAATGGCAAACAAATGGAAGAGTTCATTCGGTGTTTTCGTCTCACGTGAAGGGAAACCCATCACTTGGCTGCTTCCGGTCGACGAGTAGAACCGGACCAAGACCGTCACAGTATCAGAATGTTGATCGAATCGAAGTTTAAGTCGGTTTAACGAGTAGAACCGGACCAAGACCTGTTCACTTACCCGAATGATATTATTAGTCGAGCTGCCTGCTCCTTCCTTCCGCTTCCTGTTGCTTTCACTGAGCTTGAAGCCCACTCGAACGACGAAGCCGTTCAGTGAAGGAAAACAAAAGGACGAGATGTCGAGCGCAGGTCGGCTGTCGGGGGCGTGCCTCAAATGCTTGCTGGTGACCTTCGCCGTCGCCTCGGCGCTGTGCGTCTCCGGCCCCGCCCTCTACTGGCGCTTCAAGAAAAGCTTCGCCACCGCCCGATCTCTCTCTTCCTCTTCCTCCTCCTCCCTTCCTGGATGCGCCCCTTGCGTCTGCGATTGCCCGCCCCCGCTTTCTCTCGACGCCGTCGCACCTGGTGATCTCTTCTTTTTTTTTAAATTCCTCCCTTGGTTTATCTTTCTTCAATACTGATCTGGGGTATTGTGGTTGATCCGATCCATTTTTTTCGTAGTTAGAAAGATGGATCTGGTCAAAATTGGAAAATTTTGATACTTAGGAACTTTCAGTGACTGGGAAGATATGTTTCATCCAAATTTTCTCGATTTCAGATTTGGCAATCTTGTTAATGCTTTGTCTATGCAATTCCTTGTAGGCGTATGGCATTCTATCTCATCTATAATTGGATTTTTTTTTTCTTCGTTGGAGTTTTCGGGACTGTCCCATTTCGTGATACAGTATGCGAATTACTAGGATAGGCAAAAAGCGTATATCGTTGAAGGGTAATTAGGACTTGATCTTATAAATAACAAAACGAGAACATACATTAAGATGGTATTGGGAATTTATAATCATCATTTTATCATCTTGTTTTCTAGGGAATGTTTTGTGTTTTATTTCTTAAACTAACCTAGTCTTTGACATTGCATTGTCACCGCACAAATTTACCTTTTTCTAATGCACTTATGAACGTTCCATATATACTTATGGTACAAATATATTTTGAAGAGTGTGTCCCGTTGCCCTTAGATTGGCCTCGTACCTTTATAGTAAAAAAAATTTATGACTCAAGATAGAAAATTTGAGATTGAATATGATTTTGCCTAGTCCATGAAGATGTAATAGTTCTTCTTATAGGAGAGATAAGCTCTATTAAGTTAAATTTTTGCCGCCTCTCTCTGACCATGTTTGAAGAATTCTTCTCAACCTCCCTAACCTGCTGCTGCTGGATAGAAGAGTCCCTGGAGTGACATTCAATCTCATTTAACCCAGAAAAACTGATCAAATCCATTTTCATAACATTCGTAACTTAATATCCCTCAAATTTGTTGATTATTGTTCATCTGAAAAGTCTTCCATCCAAGTAGCAATTCAACATGATTCATGATTTCATTTAGTAGCCATAAACTTAAACCAATCCCAAGAGTCTCCATACTTGCAATACAGTTAGCCACTTTTAGCCTCCTACTCATTATTCTGCTGAGAAATTTCATTTCTCATTGACAATATAGCAGTCCAACGATTGATTCCATAAACAGCAAATACAAATCTGTTGAAATTAAGAACTTCAATTTGGTAAGGCTCAACCTTCCTGCTCCACTATGACCAGCTATTTTCCTCCCTGATCATTTGTACAAATATGCCTCAATTGGCCTCCATAGGCTACCCCATCTCTTGAACATTTCAGTCAGTTTTGGGGAGTTTTGGGGGTTTTCACTGTAAGATAAAATACATGGAAATGGAACTTCTATCCGGTGTAAAAAATCAAGTGAACAACTGATCTAGTGAGTTCATCTAAATCCAAGCCTAGCAACTTATTATACATCCTTCATCCTCTTCCAGAAAAATTTCTCTTAATAATATATCCTAGTTATTGAAAAGAATTAATTGCCTTTAAAGTGCCATGAAAGCCTAGATCACCAGCATTCATTAATCGCCCAACACTTGACCTCCATAGGACTTCCACCATTCGAATCTTTCTTTCTCGTGAAAACCCAACCAAATCCCACTTGAAGTAATTCCATCACTCTTCAATCGATTAGTAGAGCAAGTTGTTTCTCTCTGCTTCTCAATGCACTGACTGGTATTTTTAGTTTGGAGATATTTGAAGTTGCCAAATCATGTATGAAGTCTTACAATCTAGAATGGTACCCCGCGTGCAAGTGTTTGTTGTTTCATGCCGACTGTATGAAGCTTTATACAAGTTCTGTTCTTGTTCAATGTATGAAATTGTTTATTTGAAGTTTAGAAAGGATTCTACTGCATTCTATTTCTTGGTACTAATGTAATTTTCCTTTTTTACCTTTCTCAGGATTGTTGAACCTCTCTGTGACAGGTAAAGAAGCATTTGTAGTTTATTGACATTAAAGCTATATTATGGTGCCAATTTTTCCAACTATATTTTGTAGTGAATTTAGGCATGGTGGCTTATTTCTCCTTTCATTTCTTTTAACTTTCATTGTGTTCCTTCAAACATCTATAAAACCTAGGCATTTGTGTCCAGGGATAAAAAGCATCTGGTGCGAGAATAATTATTTTCTAACTCTTTTTTATGGAACCATGCAATGATTGGATAAATCATGCCTTTGTTCACCCGTCTTTATTGTTCTGATCAACAAATTTCCAGATAGGTTACTATGAGCTTGAAAGATGTTGCACATGCATTTCCTGTTCCATATTGTATTCTTTTATCATGAAGATATGGTCTGCCAGAATGATTGAGATAGAATTCAACTAACAAGAGTGAGAGCCACCATCATCATCTCTGAGACTCGCCTATCTTGTCAAACAGCTTGCTATTGTAGAACTGGAATGTTCCAAGAAATATTTCTGATTGGGTCTTCTATCCAAAAGCTAGTAATTTCTCTGATGGTTCAGATCTGACTACTGATGTTTCTTATCTTTCCAAAACTACTGATATATAAGTATAAACTGTCTGACATTACAAACCTAGTCAATGACCTATTATGAACTGAACCAGTAAGTTTCTTGCTCAATTAACCTCAAGCAACCAGTTTGAGTCATTCCTATTCATCTATTATATTCTGGTGGAGCATAATCAACTCTCTTCATCATCGCAGTGTGTGAACAGTATGCAAATTGATGCTAACAACTGCCATTTGTATAAATTAGTGTCAGCTACATGTATTTCTCTCGAATATGATTACAGCAGTTGTTAATCACATCTTCATGGACATTGTTTGTCCTATGGGAACTTAGTTTATATTAGTTGATCAAACTGAACTCATTGATGTTTTTATTTCAAAATGTCAAATTAATAAGAGTTATGAATTAGTTGACAATGGACAAAGAAGATGAACATATGAATTTATTTATGGTTTGATCACATATGTATTGTAATCATTAGATAAAGATTCATAATTAGTGAATGTAGCTTCCTTACTTGAATTTTTTTTAAAAAAAGGCAATTCTGTGTGTTTATGGTGATTGAAATAGATTGCTGAGGCTTCTGCAAGCACCCAAAATTCCTCCCAGGGTGGAGAAACTGAATGATAAATGCAGTGTTGTATTTCTGAAGTAAACAAAAGCTGTTTTTAGACAATATACTTGCATGTTTCATTTATTTACTTTCACTTGCCATTTTCATTGACTATTGGCATGGTTATCCGCACATCTTGCGGTTCTTGATCATGTTTACATCCACCTTTGTGAATGTTGTCAGCTATGGTTATCTAACACACCCGTCTGCATTGAAGATTGTGGGAAAAATGATCCTGAGCTCAGCAAGGAGATGGAGAAGCAGTTTGTGGATCTCCTCACTGAGGAAGTAAAGCTACAAGAGGCTGTTGCTGAGGAACATGCTCATCACATGAATGCAACCCTTCTCGACGCCAAGAAATCAGCATCTCAGTACCAGAAAGAGGCTGAGAAGTGCATTGCGGCAACTGAGATATGTGAGGAGGCTAGAGAACGAGCTGAGGCATCCCTGAGGAAGGAGAAGAAGATAACAGCACTTTGGGAGCGACGAGCCCGTCAACTAGGGTGGCAAGCTGCATGAGCCACCCTAACATGAAGAACTTGCTATTTGCTGTGTATTTGATTAGTTATTAGTTGGATTTCGACGTGTGTTATATTTACGAGGAACAGTAAGAAATCTCATAATCATTATTAAGGTGTTTGTCGCAACTAAGGCTGTGGCGATACTGGCCGTCTGTCATCCGCTGCCGGAAGAGAGGTGACAGCACCGGCCGAGGAGGGGATTTGATCTATTCAACAATCTCCGGTCTGCAGCAGGAATTGGGGGGCAAAATAAAGCTAGGAATTTATTTGAACTGCTCCATATGGGCGTTTCTCCACCAGAAATGCAGTAACTGATTCCGGTCCGAACGGACCCCGTCCCGTGAAAGCAGCAATTGAACCGAATCTTCATTTGATTCGTATTACTATTTATCGCCTTTTGGACCAAGTAACCGGTCGAATCGATCTCTGGTTGAAACTACTGATCCTTTCCCGATCTAGTTAGCCGGTCGAACTCTGGCGGTTTATTTTCCTCGGCCTCGAAATAAACCGGGCGTAGACGTTAGAGGTTGGCGGAGTTACCAACTCCATCGGTTCGGCCATCGATTTCACACTCCGTGATAGAAGTTCTCGTCCCGGAAACGCGAAGCAACCTTCGTTCTCGCTTACCCTCGCCGCTTCGCATATCTCGATCTTGCGGTCGATCTCTGGTGAGCGATCATGGAGGCGTCCTCGTGGGACGCCCTTAGGAAGCAGGTGCCCTAACTTTTTCAGATCCCTTGTAAAATCTTATCCGCTCGAGGTTGTAGTCTTGATCTGATTACGAACATCTGAATTGTTGTTGCTTTTTTACTTCGCGTTTTTTTTTTATTCTGCTAACTTGATCTTGAACTGGCCATGAATCTGTAAAATTTTGATTACTCTGGATTTGGATTCCGTTGGTAGGAGATGTGGGCGTCTTATTCGTTGAATTTAATTGGACATTAAGGCACCCAGTGCCTAAGATCTAAGGCCGTTTTCACCAATTTTGTTAAAAGAGTTTTCTTGATTACATCGCTTTGAAGTTGAAAGCATGAAAGCTTGCTTCAGATCCTCGAAATGTTAAGGCGACTTAAATTCTTAGTTGCTACTATCTCAGTGGATCATGGAATAAATATATTGATACCATATAATATGTAAGAATAAGCATTTAGTACCTATGATAACTCGGATCAGCTGTTACCGCACAAAATACAAATAATCTATCAAGTTCTTTTTACTCCTATCGTTCATGTTAATATTTTTTTTTATACATTTCTCTTTTCGTAATTATGATTTCCTTTTATCCATATTTGAATAAGATGCTTTGGGAAAAAGCTTGTATTGAAGTGCATTTTGGACAATTATAGAAATTATTCTAAAAAAAAAGTAAAAAGATCTCAAGTGGCTAGAACTGATGAAGCGTGATGGGTATGTGGAGGCCAATTCACAATCTTATGAACATAACTAGTATTTCAATTTATTTTCTTTATTTTAGTGATGAATGTTTGACTTATTAATTAATAAAATAGTCAAAATGTGATCCGGTAGTGATATGGGCCTTGACTTTGGTCCCCCTGTATTGGGCAATATAATAAACTATGTCATTATACGCTAAAAAAAAAGGAGGAAAAAGGGGGAAATGATAACAAAACTATGTACCAAGGAAAAAAACAATTGGTGTGTATGTCAAACCATTGTCTATTGATGCTTTATTTGATGTATATGTCCATCTTGTATTTTCAGACAATTGACTTTGTTTGATGGATATGTATATCTTGTATTGTCGTTAGTAGATGCTCAATGTAAGATGTAGATGGTAATTAAAGAAATTTTATTTGAAGATTTATTCTTTGCATAGAGGTAGCAAACGCCATTAGTTAGGTTTACAATGGCTTTCTATAGCTGTGACTCTAATTGCTTCGTGCATGTTGGGCAAAATTGTCTTACTTTACTCACTTATGGCCAAATATAGTGCCTAAAGAAACACAAAAGTTTCAGAAAGAAAAAAAGAATGAAATTTGCTAAACATGACATTCATGATCCGTTCAGCAGGAAATTACTTTCTTTTCCTTGGGAAGCATTGAGATTGTGCACTTTCTTTGTTATTTTTTTAAGTTGTCAGTGAATTAAATTATCTTCATTTAAAATTTTAAGAAGTTACTCATGATAAAACATGTCAGCAGATTTATACAAAATTGATTTGTTTCCAGACCATACATTTCAACAATTTCTAGAGGATTTTTCCTTTCTCCTTTTTTGTTTACCTATAGAGTTGTAAATGAACTAAACGTTCATGAACAAGCTTTGTGTTCTTCTTGGTAAGAGCTTGTTTATGTCCATACAACATGTCAAATTAAATAAGTGAATTCGAACAAATCATTAAAATAAATTAACAAGAATAAATCCATGTGTTTAATTCATTAATGTTCGTGAACTGAACTACTATGAACAATGTTCACTAACAAAGCATATTCATCTTCAAACTATAAAATATAAATAAATATTCTCAAAACGAACAAACAAACTTGGAATATCAAGCTTGTTGACCAACCAAACAAGTTTTAAAATGTAAAAATTTTAAATAATCAAATAAGCTTAAATGAAGAGAGTAATAAAAATGAACCAAGCTCGGCTCATGCTTGAACCAAGCTCAAGCTCAAGCTAAAAAAAAAAAAACCAAGCATGGCTTGGTCATTTTAGCAACTTGGTTAATTTTAGGCTCGGTTTGGATCAATTACCTTACCAAACAATCTTGAGCAACACAAAACTTGATTTGTGTCAGGGTTCATGATAACCTACATGACCACTATTGAACTCATTGGTATTGAACCACTGTCAAACTTGATAAGAATGTACCATACTTAGGTAGAACATTTATTCTGTTGGACAGACACCTCCCTAAATTTAGTTACAATGTATGAATAGTTGCAAGATAGTTCCTATGTTGGATAGTTCATTAACTGTCATCTAAAAGAATCGCTAGTTCAATTTTGTTCAAGCGCATTATCAAGCAACCCAAGGGTACTCAATTCTCCATGATTCAAGATGGGTAATCTGTATCAAATGTCACTATTATTTTCTATTTCTTGCCTTGCCTAACTATACTTAGGAGCATTACCCTTTAACATTATAGGTATATATTTTCATTTACTGTCTTTCTAATTATGAATTGTCTTAGTTCCTGGTTCATCTGGAAGACAACATAAATAATAAAAAAAATACATCAAGAATACTACCAAGAAAATGAACAGTCGTAGTGAGATGATGCATAGAAATTTTATTTTCTCTAGTGATACTGTATTTTATTTGGTGGAGATAACCTACCTCAATCTGTCGCTACAAGTCTATGTCAGCATGCAAGGTTAGCTTGTGGATTAATTTCAGTTTGGGGCTTGCTTGTCAATCATGATAGACAATTTATGGTTATTTCTTAGGACAATCTTTTATGATGGGTATAAAGACATGTCCAACCATTATGCATTTTTCTCCTTATTCAGTAGGTACATTTCTTTCTCCTTTTTGATAGGCAAGGAAGCTTGAAGCTCAGTTGGATGAGCAGATGACCTCATATCGTAGACTGGTTTCATCAAAACCTGATGGTTCAGTAGCAGATTTGGAATCTGGAATTGAACATTTACTGAAGCAACTCCAGCAAGTCAATTTGCAAATGCAGACTTGGGTATCTTCCGGAGGCTCTCAGATCATTTCCCATACATTGACGCGACATAAAGAAATACTACAAGATCTTACTCAGGTACAAATATATTACTAATATTTTTTTAGTTTGTAAAAGGTTCTGCAAATTTTTTAAAAATAAGATTATGGTACACAAAAATTGTAGAAATTAACCTATCATTTAACGTGGGATCTTTCAGGAATTTTATAGGCTTCATTCTGGCCTTAGAGTAAAGCAAGAACGATCATCGCTTCTAGAATTTAGAGATTATGATAGAGCAAAAGCAGACATGGAAGATGGTGCTGATTCTGCTGAACACGCTTTACTTAAAGAACAAGCAGCTATAAGTAGAAGTTCAGGGCAGGTGCCATTTCTGTCTTATCACTCCCTCTCAACTTCCATGTATCCCCTTTTAATCTTATTTTACTCTTATCTTATGGATTCCATTTTAATTTCCATCCATATTTTCCTTTTTACTTTTTTAGTCACATATGAGCACATAATTAGAACTTTCGTGAGCCTGCTCTGGATGTATTTCACTGGATGCAGCCAAAATTACTAAAAGTTTGGTGTCAAATAACATGAAGTAAATTGTTTATTCAGGTCTTGTTTGTAAATACCTAACCAAGTATCTAGAGTATGTGTTCAATTCGAATCCACTTTGTCCAGTGTTAATTTACCACGGACCATTATAAATATTGTTTTTTGTGAATGCAAGTAACAATGTCTTAGTTTTGCGTCATAACTTGATCCGCTCCACCTCATACAAAAGGTGGGGCGAAGAAGAGAAGTTAAATCTCTTCTCCACAACATTGTCATCCTCATTTGCATTAAAAAAAAGTGTAGGCCGTCGGCTATGAGATATATATACAAAGAAAGTCACTTCTATGAATGACAAGGTCAATCATTTTGAAGGATTGCAGAGTGCTTCACAGCACAATAATTGAAAAATTACTAACAATTCCCAGGTTTTCTTAAGGAAATCTGAGGTTTTGTAGTCGCATTTAATCCTGCTCATTCACATATGAACCAAGGATTCCAAATACGACTGTAGATTGCCCATCCATGCAAGGAATTGCCTCATATCTCATTAGCCTTGAAATTCTCTTTTACATGAAGTGATTAATCCTCTTGTTCATTTAACTTTTAATTGCACTCCATGTTTGTCTTACTGCAGATGGATAACGTAATTTCTCACGCCCAAGCTACTCTAGGAACACTTGTTCTTCAGCGTTCCACATTCGGTGGCATCACCACAAAGATCAGCAATGTCAGCAGCAGACTTCCTACGGTATGCTAATTCTATATTGGATGGACACACTCTTTTTTTTTATTATTATTTTATCAATACAATGCATAGCATCATATAATATGCCTTTGCCTTTCTCTGCAGGTAAATCACATTTTGTCTTCAATTAGAAGGAAAAAGTCTATGGACACCATAATTCTCTCTCTCGTGGCTTCTGTTTGTACATTTCTCATGTTGATTTACTGGTTGTCTAAGTGAAAGTAGTCGTCAAGAAATGAAGCCTGTTAAAAGATCACCATTATGTACTTTATAAAGTTTTTCATTTATACCATCAGAACAATTCCACGGTGAACACTCAACAAGTATCGGTTTGACGGTTTTGTATGTAACTTACAGTTACATTCAAGTCGTGTGTATTCAGTACCTTGCTATTTTATGTGAGTTTGAATACTGAAAATCTGAAAGATCAGTGTTTTAAGTAGTATTTTTATAACCGGATTTATGGGTAAAATTGACACCCAGTTCAAAAAGGGTTGGACTAAAAAATTTACTATCGATCTAACTGGATCCGTATGCCTTCTGGTTTTACGTTAATTGGTTGAGTTGGTCCGTCTGACTGGTATCGAAAATACTGATTTTAAGAACTTTGTCGTCCAAAAACATACTACCGATGAAGTAGATACTGATCAGTTGCTTTTTACCATTTTCATCTTCGTGTTTGTGAGCTCGCTGCTGCCCTAACTACCATCACAAAGTTCTCTTGAAACTCTCTTGCATTCTTTGCTCTGTTACTAGGGACATAATACTAGGATTAATCATGACTTCTATGACGAGCCATTAGAATAGCAATACTACAAGTTTAATCAACAACGACTGATATAGCGACTGAATATTGTAAATCTTGAATTCTTGACGACCTGTGGTTATTGATGTGCCAATTTTTGATGACCTAAGATTGTGGCTGTCTAAACTATTTGGATGCCTAAATATGTGGTAAATGCCAATGTAGAACCTTCAAATAAAAAGTTTCAAATGGCAAACAAAAGGAAGAGCTCCTTATGGTGGTACATATGAATAACTTCTACAAAAGAGGCACATAATTATGATCTGTTGTAAGACTTGCTTTAGACAAGCCACAAACAAACTCTTTGTTCAAGAATTATGATGAGAGGCTATTGACCAGTGAACTAAATATAATAGCTATTACTGCATGTTTGATAGAAACAGTCACTACACAGACAGAACGTAATTTCGATAGAGATAGTATCCAGAAAATGTCATGCAACAACATCAATTGAAAACACCTGAATAAATCTCTTCCATAATGATTCTGGAACTCAAAATTAGAGGCACAGCACCCTTGATGGCGAATCACAAATGTCAAGTAGCTCAGAGAGCTTCTTTTTATATGGAAGCACAAACCTGTCCTTGAATTTTTTTTATCAGATAAGCATAAACAAGAGAGCAGACACGTTTGTTTGGTCCATAATTTTTTCGACTTCAACAACTCCATCTCCCGAAACCTTGGAATCACCCTCTTCTCCAAGCTAAACAGAAGTATCAATGGCTGTTGGACAACGAAAGAAGGCTGATAGCCAACTTCCTTGATGAAAAATTCCGTCTTTCTCCGCATGTGAGGTTGAGAAATTATTCAACAAGGTTGGCTTCTTCCTGATCGCAGTGAAGAAGTCTGACTCCGACAAGCCAAGGCCTGACAATAATTTGTGTTTGGCTTCGAAGGTTTCTTTGCTGATACTATGGAGAACAACGAGCAACGACGGGAACGTTGGAGATTGTCGGGGCATCTCCAGCTCGTCGGCTCTACGGACCAAAGCCTGGAGTGAATCTAGATTCTGGGCAAGGAACTCAGGGCGGCTTCTCATTGCTTGAAACGCCTTCTCTTGGGAGATACCGCACACGCCCATGAAAAACTTGAGATTGGGAAGGATTCTTTTCTTGATGCTGAAGCCGAAGAACCATTTTGTCTTCAAACGCTTAAGAAGAAGCTCCCTCGATCCCAGAACTCCAACTTGGGGACGACGGAACGGTCGACGTTGAGTTTGAGGATATTGGGACACGATGAAATTAGGTCGACCAGGTCTGACTCCGACAAGCCAGCGTCGAGCAAAGATCGGAACTTCTGATGAAGATTTCTCTCCACCTTCATGCAGACGCATCTGGGGTTGAGACTGACAATCCGCTTGACGTGGGAGTCAGTGAAGCCCTGGGACCTCAAGAAGTTGAGGACGGAGTCCGGTTTATTGGTAGATTTGAGATCAGGTAAAGAGCGGGAGACCTTGGATGCCTCGGCGGCAGAAAAACCCCAGGAATTTACGAGGTATTCGACAACGGAAAACGGTTTCAGCGGAGGAACTGCGGAGGCAGCGGAGTCGGCGGAGGAAAAGAAGAGGTTGCTGGGTCGGAAGTGTGCCAGGAGGCTGTGGCTATGACTGTGGCGGCGCAGGACGAACGGCAGCATCGCGGCTAAAAAAGTTCGATTAGACAAAATTTTATTTTTAAAAAAAAAATATCGATTATATCGATTTAATCTATTCGATTTTAATTTTAAAAATTAAAATTAAATTAAATTAATATTATAAATTAAATCATATTAAATCAAAATTTAATTAATTAAATTGAAGCTAAATTAAATTAAAAAATTTAATTATTTCGATCGAAAATTGAATTAATCGATGTTTATCGATTACGGTTTTTTTTTTTTAAAACTTCAATGAATACGATTGATTCAACAAAAATTGATCAATTCAATTAAAAATTCAATGAATACGATTGATTCAACAAAAATTGATCAATTCAATTTTTAATTTAATCCGTTCGATTCATTCGATTTAAATTAATTGCTCAGTCTTAATCGCGACAGCAGTGTTTATCGCACGGAGAATCACGAGCTTATTTTTAAGTCTCCACTGTGCCATCGCCCGTCGAAAACATAAAAATTTATGTATCTTTAATAATTAAAACTCTAAATGAAATTTTATTTTATAACTCTTAATATATCATATTAAAAATATAAAATTTTATTATTATCTCCATAAAAAAATACCTTTTATAATTTTGTTTGAACTCTACATTATAAATCACATATTTATTATTTATTATTTTTCTATTTAATAACTCTATATAATTTTTATTTAATATTTTAATTAATTATAAATTTTGATTTATTTTATTTATAATTTATAATTAATATATTAATTAACTTATGATTTTAATTTAATTTAATTTATATTTTTTATTTAATATTTAATTAACTTATAAACTTTAATTTAATTATAAATATTTTATATATTTATTCTATTTATTTCCAAAATAATAATTTACTAATAATTTTATTAAAAATTTAAATATATATAAAAAAGAGAAGAGATACTCTGATCATTACTAATTATTAAAATAATTAATGATAAAATAATTTATTTTAAATTATATTAAAATAATTAAATATATTAATTACGAGCTTCACTCCAAAAAAAAATAGATTTAAATTTTTATTACTATTTTTAAACTAAAAATCTCAAACCTTACAATAGTTCAAAAAAATTTATTCAGATATTTAATTTCACAAACCTTTTAAAAATCTTGTATTCCATCACATTCTCGAGATTTTGTTCACCTATAAAATTTAAAGACCGTTAGTATTAGCCCTAAGAATCAATTATGAGATAATTGATAAGAAAAAATTTATATCATATTTCATTAATAAAATATAAAATTTATAATTATTATATTTACTTTATATCAGTGTCAAATGAATAAGTATAATAATGTTCTAGAATAATAAGTTCTAGTCTACAACATATCAATTGGTTGAATTGATATACTTCCAAGTCTGGGTCATGTACCCAAATTTTGTAAAGAAGTCCATAATTCATTAAGGCAAATGGTGTAATGGGTCTTCCTTTAATAATTGGTGGAACATATACTTCCAAGTCAATGTTGGTCTTTCTAAAGGAGTAAAGAAGTTGACATTGACATCCATATTTCTCTGATGTTTCACATGTCTTATTAAGTTTTTGGCACTTCAGTTTAGGAATGAATTCTACTTCATATATTATTGTCATTCCTTTTAGGGGACTTTTATGTAAAGTTTTCATAACATCACATAAGTCAAAGAAAGTTTGAAGGGTGGATTTCTCTACCAGACTATGAACATATGTAGAGATATTTTCTGAAATGATATTTGAAAAGCCCAAGAGTCTTTCTTCTAAAGCTCTTTGTTCCACTGTTTCTGAAGCTTTTGCTTTAAGATGGGTCAAAGTCAAGTAGTTAGGCCAATGAATTATGCCTGAAGAGGATACTTTTGTTTTCACTGGATCAAAAGTAATTGTATGAGCATATGTCATATTTGTTTAAAGTGTAGGCTGGTTGTTTCCTCCTGCCTTTAATAAAGTATTAATAAAGAAATTAGGAACTATAAGTGTTCTGGCAGAAGTAAAGGCATCATCAAGGGAGTAAAACCCTTTGTAAGATGATTTTTCACAATCTTGTATTGCTATGTTTACTTCTTCCCAGTCATAGTAGACTCCGACTTATGTCCCGGAAAAGACTACGTAGTAGGAGAACTTCTTGCCTACTGGTTTCTGTATTGCTGTAAGAAAGTAATTGGATAAGGCATTAATGATGGCTATCTTGTAATTGGAGCTTCCTGGTATGATAGGAATGTTCCAAATGTTATCAAGTAGACAATTTTGGATATTGTTAAGTTTATCCCTTGAGGAGAAGTGGAATTGGTCTTCATGTCTTGTGTATTGTTGCAGTTCCTGGTTGTCAAACCACATGATTTTCATGACAAAAGTTCTTACTTTCTTTTGTCGATCCATCCCTGAAATATTCGAGAAAGTCTAATGTAATAGTCTTGATAAAGTGTCTATCAAGGAATTATTTATTCTCTTAATGTGTTCCCACTGAATTTTTAATCCCTTATTTATAATTGTATCTGTAAATTTTAACTATTTTTTTGTGCTTAATTCTTTTCGTAATCCTTTAATTTGTTAGTTGTATTTTACAATGGTTTCACAGTTTGTTCTAATAGTAATTTCTTGTTTACTACAAATGAATAACATGAATGCATCTAGACAATAGATTACTACTAGAATTTCGTAATTTAACGAAGTTAGATGACCTTTTTCCTTAAATTTTCTGAAAGTGTATCTACATAAAGCTTTTGATGATTTAGGGTCATATTTTGAGGGTATTTTTAATAAAACTCCTCCTCATCCTGTCTCATATCCATCCATTTCTATGATTAGACAATCAGTGTCAAGGGGAAGGTTTAGGACTAGAATATTTTTAACCATTATTTTGATTTGTCTAACTAACTCAACATCTTATTGGTTAAAGTATTTTTATCTTGCAAGCGAGGTTTTATTGTAAAGTGGTCCACTAATTTTGCCTATATCTTTAAGATAATGCCTATCATAATTGAGTAATCCAAGAAAAGATCTAAGTGTTTTGGTTTCTTCCATTTTATTTGAAAAATTAAGTATTTTAGAGGTGATATGCAGTTGGAGGACAATTTTCCCTTGTCTAATTTTTGCTCCCAGAAATTTTATATGTTTCATTGCTAGTTTTATTTTACTATGAGAAACTATCAATCCATGTTTTTCAAATAGAGTAAATACTAAATGTAGATGAGCATAATGTTCCTCTTTTGTTTTAGAGAAAACTAAAATATCATCAAAATAGACACATGTAAATTTTGAGTGGTGTCTAAAAATGTTATCCATTTTTTGCTAAAAGATTTGTGGTGATACTTTAAGTCCAAATGACATGACTAGTCATTCAAAATGTCATTCAGGACATGAAAAAACTATCCATTCTATTGATTTTGGATGCATCTTGACTTGCCAGAATCCTGATTTTATATCAAACTTTGAATACCATTTTGAATCTTGTATTTTATTGAGATGTTGGTCATTGTTAGGTATTTTGTATCCATCTTCTTGACAATTATCATTTAATCTTTTGTAATTGAAAATCATCCTAGATTGTCCACATTTTTGTTCGACTTCTTTATTAACCGGGCTTCTATGTCTAGAGGTGGATCTCTGAATGACTCCAAGTTTTAGTAGATGTTTAATATGATTTGTGCATTCTTCTATTTTCTAGTTTGTGTATCTCAAGTCTTGTGTTTTAATAGTGAGATTCGGATTTATTATTGCCAATTGACAATATACCCTTGTAAGTACCCCGTGATAGTTTTGATCTGATCAATCGAGTTAAGTTAAGTCCTGTGGTATTTTGATCCTTGTGTCTAAGTGTACTTAGGAACATAAGAAGTCGAGCGGAAGACGTAGCGGACGAGAAGGATGGCACGGAGAGCGAGTCGGCGGGCTTGGTGCATCTGAGAGACGAGAAGTTGCGGAAGAGTACATCGATGGAGCGAGAAGGACACGGTCCGAGGGATACGAGGAGAAGGACGTGATCTGAGAGACAAGAAGCCGGGGACGAAGTCTGCTCGAGGAGAAGGCCTGAGTTGAGTTCGGGTGAGCTCAACTTTGGACGGCTGGACAATCACCCAAGTCGATCAGAGAAGACCCGAGGCGCCTCTATGTCTTGGAGGTGCCTCGGAAGAAGAGGCGCATGAGGCGCCTCGGTGCAATGGG
>JBBUKS010000029.1:9993476-10007428 GCA_038050645.1 Hedychium gardnerianum
CACTAACCTCTGTAACAGAGGAACAAAACAGCGAGGAAGGGAACCTGCGACGACAGCGAGGGATCCCCGGAGAGATGGTGTGAGAACGAGCGACAATAGTCAGGGATGCATGGAGAGACGGCGACGGCGACGGCGATGATGGATTGAGAGTGTAAGGAACCAAGGGAAAGAGAGAAGAGGAAGAGAAGGTTTAGTGAACCAGGGGGGAAGAGAGGAGAGGAAGATAAGCGGCAGGATTTGAAGTTTTTTGGGAAAAAATATGAATAATCGGGGTAAAAAAAAGCGCGCACAAAGGAAGAGAGAAAGAAGAGATGGATTAAATTTTTTTATTTTTAACCACATTAGGTACCCACGTAGGCTGTCGCTCATGATCACTTACATAAGAATATGCAAACCATCAAATATATATATATATATTAAAAAAACATTACGACAGGTGGATTCGAGTTTGCTTTAAATAGTAAATAATTCAAAGAGATTCAGTTAGCATCTAAAAGAATCTAAATTTGACTTGGTGTTGGTGCTATCTATCCATAAATACTGATGTATCCTCCTAACACAAAATCAATGTTCTATCACTTTGTTTTCAAAATAAATATATATAAAAAGAATGGGAAAAGAGATTAATAACATTTTTAGGTGTTTTCATTTTCTCTAGATGATTGTAGCATGCATAATTTGTATATACTCACTGAATTATAATTAGTTTTTTATTCAAAATATGTGAATTACAAATGAATACTCATCCATTCATTCACGTATTGCTTGCTTTTCGATTGTCTTTCAAGAGAATTGGTTGGTTCATCCATCTAATTCAATTGTTAATCCTATCTATGATGAATAATTAATTAGCTTAGCTATGCGTTCCATGGATCACACGCAACATATACTCCTCTTTATGAGAGTCCAACGGTCAACTTCTGTTGATTAATATTGTTGGAGAAATTTGACTTTTTCAACTGTATATATATATATGTCAACGATATTGTACAACGGTGGCAAATATTATAGGAGAAATATATCAAGAAATATTATTTTCACTTTTAATTACTTAATTGCACACACAATCAATTAACATATTAATTATACATAAACTTTGTTTATTATCTTAAGGATATGCTACTTTTGACTTGAGTACTTCAATTCTCCAAGTAGTCAGCAGTTGAATCTTGCATCTGTCAAAATTTTCGATCTAGCATTGATTTTTTTTTTTCATTGACAACTTTTTATGAAATTTTAACTTGTCCGATCACTTCATAAATTAATGCTTAATTATAAGTCAACGCAAGGCCAATGCTCAGTCAACTCCTGTTCTTTCCATGCACTATATATATAATTACTAGGTCAGTGGTCGTCGCGTGCCGGATTCTTAGACCAATAATATGTATTCATCCTCGAAATACTTAATTGTATTTAAAAAAAAAACTTGGCTAAATTATCGAAAATGCTTATTTACAATCTACTTAGAAAAATATATTTAAACGCAAAATCTGTTAATATGTTTTTCTTTGTAGGATAATCTACATATATAATTATAATTTTTCTATATTTTATAATTACTTTTTTATCCTTTAATAAATATATAATTGGGTCGGTTTATATTTTATAGCTATTGATATTAATGGGGACTGTTTTGTTTCAATTAACAGTCTAAATCTTAGAATTGGGGACCAGGTTTGGATTGGTAATGTGGTCCAATTTGCGACCTTATGGTTTAGTCATAGTCCATGGCGCGATTTGTCTCGGTTTCAAGTTTCAATCAACAAGTGGGGGTCGACATCAACCGGTTCATTCATGTATCCCTATCATCCGATTCATTCACATATGTCCCTTGCTAAATTTCGAATCTCCAAAGTTTTTCGATATAAATAATTCACCATAGATATTACGCCAAATGGGGTGTAATAAAATGTGGAGGAAAGTTAAGCAAATGATCATGACATCGGGTCTCTTTCAGTCATCACCTTGCTCTACTTTTCGTCTCATCCGATCCCACTTTATTAAATATAAAATTATTTTCTAGTTAAAAATAAAGAGCAATATTAATTTTTTTTTTCAGTAAATAAGCGAATTTGAACGATAATTCACTCGCATTCGAGCTTACGTCTTACGAAAAGATCTCAAGTGAGATAATCTTAACTGTATTTTTCACCTCAAGAAATCTAAAGATGCAACGATAAAATTAATGTCCGAGTCACAAACATGTGGAATAGCACAAGAACAACTTGGACTTCCACTTTGAACCCCAAGCAAACAAATTAAATCTATCTCTTCAATGGATGAACTGTACTCATCATCTTTTCTATCTTCCACTTTGCTATATTTTAATTGGATAAGTTAAAAAAATATCAGTTTATTGAGACAATAAAAGGGATATTATTCATCCCCTATTACAAGAATATATGTACAGTGAAGGTAGCGAATTAAAATCTTGTTCTATTTTTTAATAAAAAAGTTACATGTAAAGCATGTTATCTTTGTGTATTTTAAATGAGAATTTAGCTAATTATTAATTAATACTATTCATGAATCGATTATTCTCATCATTATGCATGGAATATCGGTCCATGGATGAATTATATGATCAAGAAGCTTCCTTTGCAATTCACAAAGAACTAATATCATCAAATGATCGAGATCATTAATTAATTAATATAAATTATTAGTCTTCATTAATTAATAATTATTGAAGATATAATTAATACATGTAGTGTGAGGTCCTAGCTAGTGCCCGTTAGTTTTAAATCAATTAATAGGTCCAATTAATATTCCAAACAAATCAAAGAGTATTTGTCATGTACGTAGATTCCAATTAAACAAATCGACGGAGAGTCTTTCTCTAGAGACGATATGTTAAATGGCTGGAATATGAACCCTAACTCTAAGGTTGCCTTTACTCGGATCTGATAGAAAGAAAAGAAAAGAAAAAGAAGTGAAAATGAATGATGATTATATTTTATGTGCATTATTGACGATCGAATTCGTTGGGCATGCAATTAAGACGAATTAACTCCAGCCCCTCGTGATAGATCAAATACTTTAAAATTTGACTGCAGCATATTATTAAAAAAAAATTGAATAATAAATTTAAAAATATTGACGGTCAAGATGAATTTTTCTTAGTTTATTTTGATGATTAATAATTTTTTTTATAAAACTAAATTAGTCATCGCTAAAATTAATGAGATCAAAAATTTAGATATTTGATGTCAATTAAAAATAAGATGAATTAATTTTCGGTTGCTTTAATATTAATTGACTAAGTTAACAAATCTTAATTACTATACAATTAGCAAATGGTACAATCAAGCACGCCAAAGGCGAAGTCTTCTGGTCTTCTTTTTCAATTATTCCGCAGGGATTTTTTGACTTGACCTGATGGCTCACATGCAGTTACGTAAGTCCCCATGCAAGCATTCACGAATATCACGAATATTGATATTGTGAATGCATCAAGCGGATGCAAAATGTCTAATTTATACTTAACCTCCCTTATATAAAAAATCTGCTAAAATAATTAAAAATATGAGTCACTCAAGGGATCGTTATTAGTGACGATTTCATCTTTCCTCTAATAAATATTTTTCACCTTTACTCCGATGAATATTTCAACACGTGTTTGCCTACTAGAATCCAATGGTTCATATATCCTTGAAATTAATTAGAATCTAATCTAATGTTTGCTACTTTGAGCATATCCATATTTACCACCTAATTAAATTAGTTAGTTGATAACTAATGTTACTAATAATTGGGTTTTCTATCAGTTGGTGAGTCCGGCCCAATGGGCCCTGTTCCGCATTGATCCAAGCCGTCAAAAGAACCCATGAACGATTTGAACATTTAGATGAGATACTTTTCATGAAGCAAACAAGACTTATACACAATAGTCAAAGTTGTATATTTCCTACGTGAAAATTCCACGAGTTTTATGTGCTATGACAAGGCTTACGCAGTTAAAAGTACCTTCACCATCTGCAAATTCCAGGCTTCTCTGTTCGACACAAATCCACGATCTCATCGTATTTGGAAGCATAGACAAAAGCCCACAACTGCAATTCCCATAGTAAGATTGTGGCAACAGACTTTAGAACACGAGAGAGAGAGAGAGGGAAAAAGGAGGAAATGAAGATCACTCACCTCGACCTCCTTCACTTCAAAATCTTCAGCGTGTGCAAGACACGAATTTCCAAAAGTTTCTGAAGAAGAACTTGATCCGTTCAACCTTGAAAAATACAAATTAGAACAGAGATTGTCATAACAAGTGGATGTCCTAGTGCCAGATAATTTTCAAAGGACTAGATGGATTTTAAGAGATGAGTTCAAATAAGCGCAGCTTACAGATCTCCATCCAAATACAATGCAAAGTGACCGCCCCCTCCCAATGCTAAAAATTCAGATGAACACAAAGTGAAGTAGTGATTTGTACCTAAATAGTATAAAAAATTAGCTAATACTTAACACGAACAAAATATTCTTTATTTTTTAAAAAATATCAGATTTTCGTTCTATCAAGTTATAGTCAGTAAAATTTACAGACAACAGAGTGCAAAGATACTGCCGTGTGATATTCAGGCTATACCTGTAGGCCAAAAGATAACAGGAGTTCCAGATACATCAGAGAAAACAAAGCTGCTGTTTGTTCCCTGAAATACCCAAAACAAATCAAAGTAATTGAGAACGTACTAAAAAAACAATATCAATAAACATCACTAGAAGGTGAACTATGAAAGTAATAGTATTGCAGTTTATAGACCTGATACTTTCTCCTACTGGTTAGTTGCAATGGTGCTTCAACTAAGCCACCAAAAACAGCACCCTTCTGATCCCCAACGACCTGAAAGAAAATATAGGAGTAAACTAATGGGTGAAATAGAAAGTTTATTCTTTTCATGAAGCATATTAATATAGGTATAAAACATATTTCTGATTTTGTCTTGCTCAAATTTAAGCAAGCTTGCCGAGGGTCTTAAGTTAGGGATCTCTTCGTATTCAAGTATATTTTAAGACCTCTCATTTTGGGATGTGGGACTAAAAGCAAAGTTTTATCCTAACATGCCTCCTCAAGCCCAACATCCGATTTTTAGAAGTCAACCTGGAGCTAAAGGATGGAGTTTTATCCTTTCCTGTCACATCCTGATTGTTTTAACAATTAGAGCCCTAGAAGAGACATGATTCTATTTAAGCAGTAATGTTCTATAGATGGATATAGCTTGTCCTCAAGACTGATAGCATAGAGATAGAATCCTGGTAATAGCAATCAATAGATCATCAAATAAAAATAACATGGAGAACATTAAACTAAATTAGATTCAATAACAAATTCTTGTATATTGGTTTTAAAAAAAAAAGTAGACTATCTGAAGAGCAAATCCACATGCTTTCTATTTTAACTTCTCTCACATGTTTCTTCAACTTAGTATTAAGAAAAAAAGTCAAAATACAGTACTGCAAATATTTAGTACAGCAATAGCTGATGCTAGGAGAATCGGAAATGACTAGAAACAAGTTAAATGCACTAAATTATTATTTTTTTAAAAAAATAAAAAAATAGATCTGATCTGCCAAATTTTCAATTTGTTTCTAGACTGTTACGGAACCGATAGTGGTTGTAGGTTTATAACTTTTTTAATTGGAATCCTGCTGGGCTTAGATGCAAAATACATGGAACTGAACTAATGAAGCCAGTGGTTTCACACTTGTCTTAATGGCTAGCATTAATATCCATGCAATGTTCCTTCGCTTTTTTATTTTTAAAACTTATACAATTTTTTTCTCTTCCATTTAACTAAGTTCACTACTCACTAGGTGAATAATTGAGTGGCACAAAAACAACTAGAGTGTGTCAATTGAGAACTAAATTAGATAATGAGAAAAAAAATACATACCAGGAGTGAGTAACCAGGGCAAATTGTACTTCTTCTATAAAGAGTTGATAGAGATATACCATGTCTCCAAGTGCTGCATCAAAACTGTCCGTGAATAAAAGTACAGTACTGAAGATGGTAATCATGCAAATTTATGCATAACAGATCATAGAAATATGTTTCCAGAACCTATAAAGCAGGAGCCAGTTCCGCCCTTTGACTAATGCTGGCAGTGAAAAGTACAGAGCAGCACGCATATTGTGTGAGAGAAGTAATGAAGGTTCAGACATCTCCGGTAGGTCAAATAGAGTTTCAGCGTTCTTCGTGACTTTAACTGGACTCAATTCATGTCTCTTCAACTCTGAATCTTTTAGAATGTTACAATCAACTTCAGGCACTGAATTTTGTCTAAATCCACTCATTTTAGCTGCCTTGTGAATAACTTTCCCAAGTTTTTTCTTCCCTCTTGCAAGTATGCCTTTTCTTCCACTGTTTTCATTAGGTACAGACTTTGCAATTCTCTCTTCTTCTTCAGCATGATGCTCTTGTTGGTCTTCAGGAGGATGATTACTTGAGTTTGACGATGACAAAAGAGAGATCATAAATGCAGTGAAAGAGGTGGTGTCTGGAACATTTGGAGATTTAGAACCTCCTTGTAAGTCTGCATCATCCTGGCTCTTTGCCTCCAAATTCTCTTCCTGAACAAGAAAAGATAGTCACAAACTATAGGGAAAAAAAAACTTAAAGGCCTCACAAAGAAAATATTGCACATGTTCAATGGATTACATTCCAGAAAACATAACTTCTTTCATCTCACAAAAATTTGCAAGATCAAAAATTTCAAAACTCCAATCGGCATTGGAATCATCTCTATGAAAATTCAGGACAAATAATATAAGACAGATGCAAGATACAGGGATTCTTTGTGAACTTATGCTTCAATTTTACAAAAAAAAAAAAAAGTACTAACAACATGTAAAGGATGGAGAATGTTTAACAGACATATTTCTGTGCCTCATCATCTTTTCTTGACCAACTGTTTCTTATATCACGTTGATTTCATATACTTTGAAAAGTAAATTATGGTAAGAAATACCCACAATTATCAGTAAAATTAAGGACATAGTAGGATTGCATGTGGACGAATGATGAATTTGAATATGAAACATTTTTTTAATTTTTTTTCTTCAATCACTCTGAAGACCTAAATATTGCACCCCAAAATTTGTCGCCATTTCATCATCTCAATTAACCAAGTCATAAGAAATTGGAAAATAGTCAACAGTAACTTAATCCAAGAAAGTATGAGGAACTACTGAAAGTAGGGAGATGATAGATCCTTATATTTATTTATCCATCCATTTTTTTACCATTTTAAAATAACAAGAGGCAAGAAGATAAGCAATACAACAACAATAAGTCATGAGTCTCAATTAGCTAAGGTAGGCCACATGAATCCCATCCTGCCATTGTGTCCATATCACTTTTAAAATTCATATTACTTTTAACCACAATAAATAGAGTTCTCTTTGGTGTCTCACCAACTCGTTTTATCATTAGTTTCATAAGAATAAAGAGGCAATCACATGGTGAGGTGCATCTATAATTATGTGTAGTCCTACGAAGTATCATGACCAAGGTCAACTAATTTAGTAGCTCTAAAGCAACACATCAGTTCAGGAAATCACAGCAAAAACAGAGAACCTAAAAACTACACGGAATCTCAGCTTTGGACAGTAGAAGGCTCAATTTTACTTGGTTAAACTCGACAGGATAACCAAGATTAGCACGCACCTAAAACTTCAAGCCATAGACTTAACATAAATGAGAAAGGTCATGCCAATCGTTATTCATTTTCAATCAATTGCACTATAAGAGGATGATGCATCCAATTTCCATGATATTTTGATACCTAGTGACACTAACTATTAAATTTATAATCCACAAAAATGGCGAAACATTTGGTTTCAGCTTCTTGCCGTCTTTCCACCAATTACCCTATGCAAATGATCTCGATCTCCTACTCTGATCCATTTCACAGCGATTACACCAGTTTAAAAAAAATCCAAGGAAAACCATAATCTGGTGAATTAATGAAGTCTGTAATCGCTTCAGCATCTACACTAGAAAGCCGGTGAAAGAAATTTAACCTGGAAAAATAACAACTAAATTCAAGGATAAATAGAAAATTAGAAAAAAGACCCCAGCTTCCGGCCTTCGAACGTCGACCAATCAAACCAGAAGATGAAAAGGGAAAGTGAACAAAATCACTCACAGAGTGGCCAGCAGGTTCATCGGAGATGGGATTAAGGTAGGCGGAGGTGATGCCGGAGACGAGGTGCGCCGCCTTGCTGCCGATGCCGAGTGACGGAAGGTAGCCCATCGATGCGGCCCAGGAGAGCTTCCTCTTCAATGCCTTTATTATTCCGTCATCCATGGTTTAAGATATTTGATAAAGGGAGGTCTCTTTTCAATTTTGAATAGTATCTGTACCATGATGTAATTTCATAATCGGGTTTTAATTTGGGCCGATATTGAATATTGGTCCGAAAGTCTAGACCGGGCAAGCCCATAATTCCAAGATTCCATACTCCGTGGGAGCGTTATCACTACCCAATCCTACCCACAAAGCAGTCACCGGAGAGAGAGAGAGCGAGTGGAGCCGCCCAGCGACGAAGATGATGGCTCTCGGGATCTCATCGCCGCCGTCCTCCTCATCTCATCAAATCCTTGCTTCCTTCTCTTTTCTCAGGGTTTCGCCTCCCGTTCTTTCCTCAAGGGCTTCGCCCTTTAGCGGAATCCGACTTGGGGCCGCAGTTCGAGCTCCGACGCCGCACTACAGTGCGCGCGGAGGAAGGCTGGTGGTGAGGATGGCGAAGAGGGAAGAGGAGATGAAGGAGATACGTACGAAGACGACGGAGGAGATCAACGAGGAGGTAATCGACCTTAAGGGGGAGCTCTTCATGCTCCGGCTCCAGAAATCTGCGCGGAATGAGTTCAAATCTAGTGAGTTCGGACGGATGCAAAAAAGGGTACACGCTACCTGTTCTCCTTTTTCTTACATTCTTGTTGCTTGATGGCTCAAAATTGGAGTATTCTTCTTGTGTTCTAAGGTTCAGTGGAAAAAATCCATCTACTTATTCTATGTTTCTTCCATGTGAAATGGTTGTTTCATAGTTAAACATAAAAAAGTGAAGAAATTTGTTTTGTTATTATTGCCATTTTTGTTAATAAGGGCAGTAGAGGCTGACTATATTGGCAGTTCAGGTAGTGAGGTTAAGGACACCTAATTGGAATTCTAGTAACAAGGACATGTAACTATGTGTGCTTATTGTCAAATACAGACACTTCGGCATAAGGGTCATCAGTAATGAAACATTATGCATAAGCTTGATGAGGTTCTAACATATGTCTATGCATAAGCTTGCTAATAATAGTCAAATCTCTTAAAGAATTTTAGTTTCGTTAAATAGAG
The DNA here is from genome assembly GCA_038050645.1 of Hedychium gardnerianum. Taxonomy (NCBI): domain Eukaryota; kingdom Viridiplantae; phylum Streptophyta; class Magnoliopsida; order Zingiberales; family Zingiberaceae; genus Hedychium; species Hedychium gardnerianum. Next base: position 10,002,819 of record JBBUKS010000029.1, read on the forward strand.
TTTGCTTTAGTCTTGTTCTTTGCCTTACAATACTCTAACTTATTCAACTTGTCTAATGGTAGAATCTGTGTTAATTTTGGATATGTTCATACTATCTTAATTTATTTTCACTCATTTTATCATTTTTTAGAACTACACTTAATTGATTCAAGTAGTAGCATTGTCTATGTTATACTTTGCTGCCGTGTGACTTTGTGGTCATGGGTTCGAGTCGCGGAAACAACCTCTTGCAATGTAGGGTAAGGTTGTGTACAATAAATCCAATATGGTCCGACCCTTCTCCGGAATTCGCATTGGTGGGAGCTTCATGTACCAGGCTGCCCTTTATACTTTTTAGTTAGTCTCTAACACATCCATCTTAGTATTTTCTTCTCAGCTATATTAATTTTTTTGTGTGATTTTCATGGCGATCCATTAAATATGATGACATACCCAACAATCATTTTAAACACCGGAAGCCCCTCTCCCTATTTATCTCTCACCCTATGTTACTACTATGTGTGTAGGTGATATAATTGTCAATTTTTCTAAGTTCAAAAAAAGTTTGCTTTCATGGAGTCTTTTCTTTAAGTGGCAAGGATGAGCTTTATCTTGATTTTGTATTATTGTTTTCAGTCACACACACAAACACACACACACACACACACCAAGCTTCAGGTCTGTTAATTTAGAAGATAAATACTCATAAAATTCTCAACTGATTAGAGTTTGCATTTGAATTTCTTTACTTGTTTGTAGATGTGGGCACCAAATAAATAGGTTGCAATAAAGTGTAGTCATTTTGCCAGAAATTTAGTATGAGGGCGACTGTATCTTCACAAATGGCCATGACTCTGGATTCAGTTAATTTAATTGAAATGAGCAAATTGGAGTAATATAGGAAGTTTGATGTTGTAAGTGAAGGATTAAAAGTCGTATATGTAATATAAGGTTGTTTCTACATCGAGGTAATGCATAAGAACAGTTAAGACTCTCGTAACAGATTCTGTAGCGACTTAAGGATATAATATCATGCAGTATATGCTTGGCGTTGGCTCATATGCAATGGATTTATGAAATTGATTAAGATGAACATGCATATACAAGGATGCTTTGCTAAGAGATCATACTTTTGGTTTGTATTTACATTAGTCTAGTTTGACAAATATTCTCTATTGGTAATGTTTAGTCCCTTAAGAATGAAATTTCAGATGGATAACAAGACAAATATCTTACTAATATTGTCTTATAACATTTTGATCTTAATTTTACATTAGACCTTTAGTGTTCATTCTTTTATATGGTGAATTACCATCTGGCAAACACATCTTAACTTACGAGGCTTGGGGAAAATCTTTGTGCTTTTCTTTATAGCTTCCCGTTCTAGCTCTGTTCTAATAAGCATCCCCAGGCCCCAAGTTTTAGTGACCAGACCAGTTGCTAAACTCGAATACATGTATGGATCCACATTTTTTGTGTTAGCATCTTAATAGAATCATTAGGATGCTTTTGGCAATGCTAATGGTGCTCACAAAGATTCATTATACTTTGTAGATTATGCAGATATTATTACTTGTTTTGATAATCTCTTGTAGATTGCTCGAATGCTAACAGTAAAAAGGGAGAGGGAGATTGAGGAGGGAATAAACAAAAGATTGTCCAGGAAACTCGACAAGAAATGGAAGAGAAGTATCGTCGTTCGGCCACCTCCATCTCTAAGGAAGAAGCAAGAGGAACAAAAGGCTGCAGAAGCAGAGAAATCGTCATAGGCCAACATCACATTCACAGACGAGTAAAATTAGCGTCTTGTTCATGCCTCTTGCTGTATTACTCGTTAGATTGTGGAATTTGTCTTGGTATTGTGCTATCTGCAACTGAGTTCTGCTGATTAACAGGGTGAATATTTTGATTTGATTGGGAAATGGTAGTCGAATTTATTTTTGTAAGATGAGATCTGTATATTCCTCGGAGGTGTCTAAGCCTTCGTCTAATTAGTCTTAAGTGAACGGTCCGGCTTGAAATTATTTGAACGCCTTGCTGTTGAGTCATACCTTGGGGCTTTCTCGGTTATTTTAGGTGGTAAAAGATTAAATCGTCATTTTCCCGGTCCTTCTAGACGGTTTAACACACTCTGAAAGAAAATGAATTATAAGAGCTTATTCAATTTTAGTTGAGCAATTTCTTAAATAGAGGCACGAGATAATTTAAAATAGTATTTACATCCGTCGGGAATCATATTTCTTGAGTGACATGAGTATCAACTCGATTATATTTACGAAGCTTTTCTAACAGGATACGAGATAATTCAGAATAGTATTTGCCAATTTATTATAACCTGATTGATTAGGATACTAGACTCTCCTGATATGTGTCGCCTTGCCGGCTGTGATCAATTGTTTTTCGCTTGTACCCTCATAAGCCTTGTCTTCGCGTAAATCTAATTTTTTTACGGACTTAACTATAAGATTATCGTGTTCGTGTTTTTATTACTACTAGAACAAGCGTACCCGCCGTCACCGCGCTCGCTGATGGTTGGCTGTAGGTGGGGTCTACCCTAGCTTTTATTATATTCAAGTCGCGCCTCCCGCTCGTCCCCCTGATTAGATGGTTCTGTTTTTATTGACCATTGATCAATCTTGAGACAGAGAAAGAAATCTTTTGATGGAAATTCTATATCCTTCCACGTTTAAAAGGAAATAATTTGATGTATGAAGCTCGCGTTAATACGAGTCTTAAGAAAAAATCTATTATATATAATTTTATGTTGCTTTGTACGAGATTGTTTTACGTTTGTGAAAAAAAAATCTCGACTAGTAGTCTTATCTTACGATGCTCAGAGATGATTTTCTATAGGGAGAAATTCAAACTTGTTTTCAATTAAGATACGCCGATGCACGGCATGTGTATATAAATTTTTTGATTGCGCATAACTTAGGAGTAAGTACACGTAATTAGGAGCACTGGACACCTTGACAAGGCATGTGTATATATATATAAATTCTTTTTAGTTCTCTAAGAAGTTCCTTAAATTCTCTCATCAGTTTTATTTGCTCCAGTGCTATGAAGTTCCTTAAAAATTATGTCTATGTTTTCCTTGAGAATTTAAATCTTCCATACTACTGATACTTTTGCATTTTTTACTTGTTTGGTTGCATAATTTCCTTATGGTTTCATTGTAGTTAAAAATTTCATAATTTAAATTAATGATTTGAAACTTGATTACAGTGATTTTCTTAATGCTTGTTTTCTTTCCAATTTATTGGAAACCTTTTGGCTGGAGCCTATTAATTGAACATAAACAGTTTATTTCATCTGTTTTAATACTGGTAAGATGTGTCCCTGAAACAGCTACGTTCTGTGTAGGAGAATTATTTTAGAGAACGTAGTTATATTTCAATGAGCTACTCTATGCTTACTACATTTCTATTTTGCTGTCAATATTCTGCCCACAACAATTTCAATGAGATGATACTAAGAATCTTTTACAGAAGTCGCTCACTTCCACACTCTTGACTTCAATTAATGTACAGTTTGTGCATTAGAAGGATTGCAGTTAAGTTATTTGGCGCACATCGAACTGTTGCTGCATAATTCTCAGTTCAATGCGATTCTTTCATCAGTCCAAGTGAGAATTTCATTCTTTATACTCGGTCATTTTCTGTTATTTTGCATATGAACTTCTACTGCCAAGTATTTATGTTGAAACTGACAGATAATCTTGGGAATTTGCAGAGTTCGTGGCCATTGAGAAACTTTCCACAAAGTGCAGGAGTGTGGCGATCCCATCGATCAAACATTCTAATTGTTCTTGAGATATTTCAGCTAACCTCTACATTTTTGGCGTTTTTGCATTGCAGAGATAACAGACAGTTGAGCAGATGTGGCCAACTGAAAAACAGTCAATTAAGATGATAGAATAGAATAGGTTTGGTGAATCTATAAAGTTATATAGAACCTTGCACATGGTCTGTCTGCTTTAGTTCAATCAATATGGTTAAAGCTTGGATGGCTTAAACCTAAATCCCCTTTGTGGCGTCGAAGTAAGCCAGTGTCCATGCCCACTTAAGCTTGTACTTGAGGCCATGCACGGCGATAGCGATGGCGATGGCGATGGCGTCCGGTATGAAGCCCATCTAATTGGCATTTTGTGCCTAATTCTTTCCTTTCGAGCAAAGATCGGGAATGGGAAGGATATCAACAAAAATTGCAGCTCTAACATCATGTGAAGAGTGATGTTACAATAGAAGGTAGTTAAATTTAGAAACTGATAGAATTTACAGTTGGATTTAAAATATATGACGAAATGAATTTTCACCTTAAATATGAAAATCTCGCTGAATCGAGCATTTTTTCTAACAGAAAGTTGCAATCGATTGAAGTGCGTGGATTTCTTGTGTATATTACAAGACCTTATTTACATGGATGCGACGTTGGTATAAATTGCGCATCTGGTGTAGTGGTATCATAGTACCCTCCCACGGTACTGACCGGGGTTCGATTCCCCGGATGCGCATCCAATTAATTTATTTTGTTTTGATAGAAAAATCCATTTGGTTTCAATCTCATCTGTTAAAGAAATATATATTTAGTGAAATGGAGATAAATTTTAAGAAAAAAAAAATCATAAAAGG
>JBBUKS010000029.1:10007528-10021409 GCA_038050645.1 Hedychium gardnerianum
AAGTCTGAGAGTTAAATCTTAACTAGTAACTAGGTTCTTGTCTTCTCTCGTATACTGGTCACTGTTCGAGCTGATTAAATTAATCCTCGTGATTTATCTTTTCCGTGTTGATTCTGAAATAGACTGACGAGAGCGCTAAAAACCAACATTTCATCTTATACCATCATAAAAAATAAATTAAATATAATTTGATTAATTATTTTTTAATAAATAATTAATAAATGAAAGAAGACGTAAACATGAAAAATTGATTTGAGTTATATACTTGGTGTCGGTGGTTTTAATTTGGAAAGATCATTTATTCTTCCCCTACCTTCTTTTTACTGATAATATGTTTTTGATAAATTAAAATTTAATTATTTTTTCAATTATATCTTCCATTGAAAGTGCTATGAATTCTGAAGGTTCAGAAGATCATCATCATACTCACGAGTATGATCATCATCACAATCATCAATCACGATGAACATGACCATGAACATAGTAAGTTGTCTTATTTTACGAGGAAAATATTTACCATCTAATTATTTATAATTTTTGATGCACTGTCCAGTTACTGTATTGCTTCACAATCTCATAGCCAAACTAACCTTCCTAGTCACCAAACTTTACTGAGTTAATAAATGTTCCAATAATTTTGGATTTCTTACTCTTGTTGTAAAAGCTGATAGTTAATTATATGGTTAGACTCCTAAGTAATTATACATTAAAATTTTTATTTAATTAACTAAAATTAATCAAATAAAAAAAATTATATTTTATTTCTCGTAATATATTGATTATGTGATTTTTTGATAATCACATAATTAATACTATGTATGATAATTTAAATCAAATATGATTTCCTAATAATCATATAATCTAATTATACTATATATGATAATTTAAATCAAATATGATTTTCTAATAATCACGTAATTAATATTATATGTGATACTATATATGATGGCAACGCTCGCTCAGTACTTCCATCAAATTATTTCAGGATCAACACGGAAAAGATAAATCACAGAGACTAGTCGAGCTAGCCCGAACAATGATCAATGTATGAAAGAGAATAGAAATCTGATTACTAGTCAAGATTTGATCCTCAGATCTTATGATGATAACACTTCATGCACTAATCATATATGATAATTAATATTATAGTCCATAATTTCTATTTAGATAGATCTGACCGACTAATTTCAAAAATGACCGATTTGATCTCATAATTTTTTTTTCATCAATTATTTAAATAAATTTAAAAATATTAATAAAAATTCATTTAAATAATTAATATTTTTAAATTTATTTTTTTAGATGTTTAAGATTTTTTTTATAATATATCATAATTAAAATTAAAATTTTAAATTTCATAATGATTTATTAAAAGATTTTATGATTATATCATTATCTAAACCAATGAGCACTGTAGTGGTGACAAAAAATAAAATATTCATTTTTAATGTTTTCATTAATTTATTTCAGGATTAATATTAAATTATGCGGATTAATTTATTAATTTAAATAATAATCAATATTTGAAAAAAAAATAAAAATTTAATTATTAATCAAAATTTATTTTTTAAATTTTATAATGATAATATATTATAATATAAAATATATTAATCATTAATTTATTTATACAGAGTGAGCACTACAGTGATCTCGTGGCAGATTGCACGAGACAAATTTTGTCCATGGCCCGTAAATTAATTTCTGGAGAATTTATTTGAAATTTAAGTTTCTATCCCTTCTGCGCTTGCGTACCGATTTAGCCTTTGCATTAAATGCTTCCTTTGCATTCCTGGGAAAGCAAAGCATTTCCTCGACTTTTCTAACCGAACTGTTTCAAAAACCATTAATGCAATTCCATCTTCCCTCTCCTTTGGCCTCCTCCTCCTCCTCCTCCTCCTCCTCATCTTCAGTTGCGGAGAAGAAAAAGAATAAGAATGAGGCAGCTTTCCACCCGAAATGGAAGACTCAAACGCCTCCTCTCCGCCATCCGAATAAGGAGCAACGAACCAGAGTGTAGGGAGGACTCCTCTGCCGCCGCTGCCCCTGTTCCTGAGGTGCTCGACGAGAAACCGCCGGTGAAACCGAGCTGGAGGTGCTTCTCCTACAAAGAAATCCACAAGGCCACCGACGGTTTTCACAAAGGTCAGTCTTTTAGAGGACTCAGGCCGCGCTCCGATCCTCGTTGCTCCGCAAAATCTGACCTTGGTTCGTGTCTGGGACTCCGCAGATAACCTGGTGGGCGTCGGTGGTCACGCGGAGGTGTATCGGGGCGTGACGGTGGACGGGCAGGTGATCGCCGTGAAGAGGCTGATGAGGGCTTCGTCGGACGAGCAGAGGGAGAAGGATTTCCTGACCGAGTTGGGCACCGTCGGCCACGTCCGCCACCCCAACGTCTCCGCCCTCCTCGGCTGCTGCATCGACCGCGACCTCCACTTGATCTTCGAGTTCTCTTCTCGCGGCTCTGTCTCCTCCAATCTCCACGGTAACATCGACAAAACCTAATAATTCGCTCGTACCATGACGATCGACAATGGATCAAAACTGTGGTTTCGATGTATTTGCAGATGAGAATTCATCGCCGATGGCTTGGAAACTGAGGTACGACATAGCGTTGGGCACCGCCAGGGGACTCCATTACCTGCACAAGCAATGCCAGAGAAGGATCATCCACAGGGACATCAAGGCCTCCAACATCCTCCTCACTGCAAACTTCGAAGCCCAGGTACTAACCACTCTCTTCCTTGCTGCTAAACCATTGTGTTCTTGAAGCCAAACCAAAGATCTCCATCTCAGATTTCAGATTTCGGCCTCGCCAAGTGGCTCCCATCCCAGTGGACTTACCGCGCCGTCGGACCAATCGAAGGCACTTTCGGGTACAAACCTGCCACTTTCAGGCGAGAGGCAAGTTCAAACTAGCGATTCAGTTAATGGATTTCATGCTTTGAATTAGATGCTTGGCGCCGGAGTACTTCATGCACGGCATCGTGGACGAGAAGACCGACGTCTTCTCATTTGGTGTTTTCCTGTTGGAGCTCATATCGGAAAGGAAACCGGTCGATGGTTCTCACAAAAGCTTGCTCAGCTGGGTGCGTATCACCTTTCGCCATTGATCCATCCAGAGAAAGTTTTTACTGCCAAGAACGTTTTTGATTAACCAGCAGCTTTGCAGGCGAGACCTCTTCTGAATGATGATTCCCCAATTCAAATGCTGGTCGATCCGAGATTAGGAAGTGATTACAACATGGAGCAGCTTAAAAGGCTCACCCTTTCGGCCTGTCTTTGTATCAGAGCCACTGCAGCTTTGCGACCTTCCATGACTGAGGTAAAGTTGCTGTTTCCAATTGTTACAGTGAGTTTATACACACTAAATTAAGTAGGAAAGCTTCCTGTTGTCATTCATGGCTTGATGAATGATTCTAATTTAATTGTGTTGGTTTTGCCAGGTAATGGAGATCCTGGAAGGCGGTGAGATTTCACAAGATCAATGGAATGTGCCCGAGGAAGAGGAAGAGGCATTTTGGGTCTTCGATGATCTCGACCATGATGACAGTGATGATGGTAATTGCGATACTCCATTAGAGTAAAGTTCCCAAACCTAATTTTAGTAGCACATTTGCAGGGGATTAGTATTGATGCATATAACCGTAGTTAGTAAGGTTGACATTTGTGAGGCTGATGATGTATTATCTTAAGTTGGTAGGTCAAGGACTTCAGCTTCACCACTAAATACATATCTGACTGCTGTAGGGATAGGGACAGTGAGGAAGAACAGTAAGATTTGGTCAACTTTGAGCCAACTGGAATTGGATTTGTTTTTTTCTCTCTTTTGAATAGGAAAATGGAGCAGTTCTGAGCAGGTGGCAAGTTGTCTTGACCTGAAACAATAGATCACCTAAATGATGGTAAAAAAACTGAAACGCTCACTCCCAGCTAAATGATACTTAAAATGAAAGCTAAATGATATTTGATTAGTGGTGACTATGATTTTCTGGAGAGAAAAAAAAAGTTTACATAGGTTTAGAAGACATCTCTGTCATCTAGTAATATATTAAGCAGGGTAGGAAATTGTATGATCAATGCCATGCATGCTGCTAAAGTTCACACGGCAAGCAACATATTGAAACAAGACAAGAACAACATAGTGGCTGATCATGCTCTGTGGTTCACTAAGGTTATTGCAATTGTTTGGTTTTCATTTTGCTGATATTTAAAGTGAATTTTGAGGTCCTGAGATCAGAGGACGTTGTGGTTGTACAACTATTTGTCTGTCTCTGAATTATTCAACTTGTTAAAATATGAGCTATAGAACCTGGAAATTACTAGAAACAAAAATTTAGGAACACGGATAACAATGCGAACTTGAAAAATTGTCAAACAAAAGGCCAGTTTATATATTTGCTTTTGAATGTCATTGTCAAGACTTGACAAATATAAACATAAAGGGAAAAAAAAACCTTATCTACGCCATTGTCATAGATGAAAATATCCACAAGCACATTGCACAACCCTTTATACGAGAGGCCAAGTTAGGCCTTCTACGAGAGGGAACCACAAGGTTTCACCGAAGATTGTCATTTGCTATAACCATTATATTCACAGAATAATGTGAAGGAGGAGAAATATATTCCAGAAAGAAAGAATTCAGATCTAATGCAAATGGTATATCATGTAAATGGATAGATGTTCTGCTGCTACTGCTGCACATTCCTGATGCTCAATGATCATAGACGCGTGACCTGTGTCTTCCGTATCTGTCCAAATTTTAAGAGAAGCATTTTGGTAATTGATAAATTGAGAGATTAAGATTTACACAATCTGAAATTGATTCAATGTTTCATTTACTATAATACTATATCGATGATAAACAATAAATAAAAGCCTACAAGTAATCAAATTTTATTGTGCAAATGGCTGTCACCATTGTTCACCGTAGAACATTAGAGAAAAGAGTGAATACTATTCTTCCATGGATGAGGTGATTAGTCTAATTGTTCTTGTTTGAGTTTATGAATGTTTATGAATGCTATGTATAATTCTGATTAATATTCAAACCTTTTAAAGTTGTTTGGCAGGGTATTACCAGAATTGAATTTCTCTTTCCTCCCCAAGAAGATGGGAACATATTAAACTAAGATTATCAATGAAAGTCTCGAAATAGCACAAGCCAAATGAGCAATAAATCCAACCTGTGGTGAGCAGGAATAACCAGTGATGCCGGGGCATCAACTGCTGGTCTAGCAAATCCATCATCGGCTTCACCAAATCTATACTCTATGATATCAACAGATCTCAAGGAATCTCCCTGATATGAACCATAAGGACTTGATCCATGACTGCTTCTTGGTACAGCTTGTGTGGATCTCCTCCGATTTCTTAAACACCTAAAGTTTGGAAACGGCTTACAAGATATACAAGAGGTCCACCAGTTGCCCCTGTTCTGATAAAAACTCTCATATTCGTCTGTAGCTTCTGCATCTTCATACTCAATAACATAGTCGCCAAACACCACTGCACGGGGTACTTGTGCTTGTATCGTGCTTAATACATCTATGATCTCTGATGTCTGCTGGAGATGTTCCCAGTTTAGCTGCTGTGCAGGATCAATCTTGGAAGGGTGAGAATGTGGATGTTTTAGATGAACATGTTTCTGGAGTTCATAAAAGTTTCCAACAAAAGTGCAGTATTGCTCTTCACAAAATCGTTTCTTCATATTCAAACAGACACGGGCATCGTTGATGATGAGCCATCCAGTTACACCTCCCCTACACAGTGGACACAGTGGTCGGCTGTTTGGGCTTGAAGAATTATCCCCTACCAATGAAACACTGTTCGTAGATGATGTGACTTTCACAACAGCAGGGAATTCATATGCACTTCTAAATCTCTCCAGACAATTTGAGTGCTTCTGATCAGTATCACACATGAATGGTCTACACCCCTTTCCATAGGAAGTGCATAACAATAGTACAGCATTGTGTGGGCAATCCAAACAGATAGAGCAGGTCACATCCTCCAAATCAAAGTCCAGTTTTATGCTCTCCAAGTCCAATGGGTGAGAGTCCTGCTTGAATGTCTTCTTCTCAGAAGTGCATGCCGCCATCACAATCTTTTCAAACTAAATACCATCATAATCATTTATCAAATTTAAAGGAAAGAAAATCAGGAAAAATATAGCTAATTGGCTTGTTTAAGAAATTGACTATTGTAGAGCCTTTGCTAAGAGAAAAAAAAGAGAGAATAAATAACAAACAGAACTCCTGAAAGAAGAAACTAAAAGACAATGGTGACATTGCACAAGATAATTAAATCATAACAAGAAGCATCACTAGCTACCATTCAGCATAAGATGACAAAGTTTTCTTTTTCTTGTTTTTGTTCTCCAAATTACCAAAATACATTCCTCCCTGTATGCTAGTTATTTTTCTCTGATACACAAACAATGTCTTTTAAACTGGGTTACAGTTGAACTGAGAATTCGTACCTTATTGCATCTAAGAATCCCTTAACCAACATCCAGAGAGCAGACTCCAAAACAAGGACAACTGTTTGACCACTTTATTCAGAAAATGATGCTTTTCTATATCTTAACCTTCCAATATAAGAAAACTGCAACAACAACTCAGCCCCACATAACTATGGTTTCATGTTATACCCCCCGGTAGCTATATATCTAGTGTCTGAAATTACAATCAATGGCAATCAAACAAAAGAATATAGCATAAATCTATACACACTGCTCCATATAGCTAGGAAAACTGACTAAAAATTCCACCAGCAATGTTTATATTGGTAGGTCATCACAGGTAATGTTAGAACTCATCAAGTAAACATGGACATGGGGATTTGAGTAAAATAGTTTCCAACTTGCACAGCTTTCTATCAATTTGTTTCCCTTGAGGTTCATATACAAGAAAGACAGCCGGAAACGTATTTAGATTTCAGGAATGGCAGTATCAATTCAACACCATGGATGAGTGTATCAAATCATACTCTAAATTATAGTCCTCGATGATGTCGGCAGTGCTTGCTATAGGGCTCGCTAAGATGCACAATTAACTGTTACTCTATAACTAAGGCGTACATAAAAAACCATTGATCTATAGAATACATAGTTTCTTGTTATACAAAAAAATACACCACTATGGTCAAATAATGTTCTTTATTTCAGCGGTTGAAAACACTTCCTTTTCACGATAATCTATGCCTCAAATAATCCATTTTATGGCACTAATACAATAAGTCAATCCTTCTAGCTACTGCTTCGAAGAACTTTTTGCCACCTAGTAGAGCATCCACTACTGTTGCCATCAAGGGAAAGACTATTGAACAAACTTGTTGCGAGGATCAAAGAAAAATCCTCAACTAAGAAAAGATTGGTTTCTCGTCATCTAAAAGTTCAACGCCAAATTAAACACCCAACAAATTACTCGACAAAAACTGTCAGCATTCAAATCCCACTTAAGGATACGGAACTGTCATAATAAATCATCCAGATGGAGAAGATTTTTATAGTCTAACGTCTAATCTAAATAGCCGAGATCACCAAAGCAAACAATCTCCATCTGGATCATCAAAATCAAGTCTTTGCTATCAAACCGAGGCGAAACCTTGATCGAAATGAAGCCCACTAGTTACCCGAATCCAAGGAAGAAGGCGAGAGCTTCACTTCACAAAGTTCCACCCGAAGGAAGGAATCTCCTTCAATTGCCTAAAGAAGCCAAAAGCCCTAACCCAATATCTCCGATTGCCGTGCTGAAAAAGGCTAGAAAAGGGTAAGGAAGAGCCGCCAGGGGAAGAAGATGACATAGTTAAATAGTCTTGTGTGCAAATAAGACTTTTAGCCCTCTTAACTTCTATAAATTATTCTACACTTCTCCCTCTATTGGTTTTTTGGTTCTTTGTCTTGTACACGTAAGAACTAAGAAGGATGGCGTGTTAGTGGTAGAGAATTTAAGTTATACGACTTGTTTCTCATGTTTGCTTGGATGAGACTCAAAAAACACTTTAGATTAAGACAAATAAATATATGCAAATTATTTGATGCAAGCTAAAGATGACTCGGATGATGTATACATCACATAATTTTTTTTTAAAAGGTTAGAAATGTATGATGACAATAGACCTTACATGAGTTATATCTACTTCTAAATAAGGCGATGAGAAAACAAGCAACAACACTTAGATGATAGGTAGTTCTATCAACCAATAAAGCTTTTTGGTTGGTGATGGATTCGAAGAATGCAAGAGAAATGTTTCGATTTGGCCACTGTGATGTTGCTAGGGATGAGGGAATGGCACCAACTGAAGAAGATATGGCGCGGACGGTACCACATGAGGAGTAAGTAGTCTTGATAGGAATGTCATTGATGGAAGATTTTGTAGGCCAAAGCCATGAGACATGAGTTGATAACATTTGGCTTAAAGTCATGGTCATTGTTCCTGTTTGAGATCGTGATGTGGTGAGTCAACGAATAGCAATTACCTTGAAAAAGATTGTAGATGACACATTGGCACGAATGGAGTCTGATGTCGGGTCTACATTTGACTTTTATCTCTACTTGACCTTTGATCCAACAGTGAGAGACCGGACCTTCCACGCGTAGGCCTCTGCTTTCCCTGCATCAGTCATCAATATATCAAAAAGTAAGAGGATCTTTTGTGTGGCCATGAGAGAAAAGGTTTGAGTTTTAGAAGACTACTTATGATTCGCACCATATTTATTAAGCAGCACTGGAAGTTTCAAATCAGAAATGCTCTGATTAGTCAGAGTCTCAGAGACAACGAGAATGATGACAAAAGTGCTTGTTTGGTTCTGATTGATATAATATTGCAGTGTTCGCAAACATGCTTGAGTTGTTCTCTTCAATAGCCAAATCGACTTACAGCAAAAATCTAGAAATGAAAATCTTACACCAACCCACGAACCTCAAACATTATCAGTTCCATAAGAAGAAGAAGAAGAGCACACCGGATTGGTTTACACTCTTTATAGTGTCAAGCAGAGAGAATGTGATCGACCGCCTTTCTGCAAGTAACATTTCATCAGAACTAGTTTTAAGCTGCAGTGAAACTTTGAACGCCATTACTATTACTGATTCCTCCACTTAAATCAATATCAGGCACATTCGAAACATCCAAGTGAGGGAAAGGATTCGGCGGTGGCTCGATCTCGATCTGTCCCTCCAGCATCTGCACTACCTTGCTCATCGACGGCCTCGCCTTCGCGCTGCGCTGGACGCACCACATCGCCACCTTGCACATCCTCACCGCTCTCTCCCTCTCCTCCTCCTGCTCAATCCCACAAGCCGCGATGATATTTCCCAGCATCCCACTATCCCATTGCTTGTACACCAGTTTGGGAAACCATTTCTGCTCGCTTTCCGCCACGAGGGAATTGTAGTTCTTCCTCCTCCCGACCATGTTAAACAGGAGCATCCCGAAGCTGTAGACGTCGCACTTGTAGGTGACCGGAGAAGAGGGCTCCCACATCTCCGGCGCTGTGTACCCTGGCGTGCCCCTCATTCCTGTCATGCTCATGTGGGTGCGCTCCCTGCTCATCAGCTTGGCCAACCCGAAGTCCGCCACTTTCGGATTGAAGTTGGCGTCGAGGAGGATGTTTCCCGGCTTGATGTCATAGTGGATGATCCGCTGCTGGCACTCCTCGTGCAGGTACCGGATTCCTTTCGCCGTGCCGATTGCGATCTCATACAGCTTCCCAAACTCTATCACCTTCTGACCACTACAATAGCATAAAAAAAGAAAATGGTTGATAAAATTATTAAGCCTAAATACCTTGAACCCAAATAATATTTTGTCTTCTATATTTAAAAAATAATATTTAACTTTGACCAAAAATCGGATGTTAAAAAACTTATCATTTTTTTTATAATAATCTCAAAAGAGAAAAAAAAATATTGAATTGATGATTAATAAAGTTTTTCTAAAAAATTTATACATGCACTAATATAAACAATAAAAAAAAATTCTAAAAGAGATAACCAATTAAAAATTCATTTCACACACTAAACTAAAAAAGCGTTAGAGTTATAAATTAATGAATGAAGATAAAATAAAGTTCATTATTAAAAATCTCCTTTTCATTATTAAATGTGACATACAATGAAATAAGAGTGAAATGTTGGTGTGACAAAATTATATCAATAAGTACATCAAAAATATTATAAAATTTTTAAAAAAAAGTTTATAGGCAATTGTGACTATAAGATTAGTACTTAAACATCTTAATATATCACATACATCTAAAATAATTAACATCTAATGAATGTTAACTACTAATTACACGTAGAAAAAGGATGAATGTGAGTTCTTCCGATGGATAAATGAAATAGAAGAAGAAGCACAAGACTTCAACAATTTCACTTTTCAAAAAGTTCAAGAATTGCACTAAAAAAATTACAATACTTAGAAAAAATGAAAAACTCTTTTGAAAAATAGAAAAGGCCTTGTACTTCTTCTATTTCATCCATCCATCGAAAGAACCTATATTTATCATTTTTCTACTTGTAAATAATAGTTGACATCTATTAGATATTAGTGATTTTAAATTTACTTGATATATTAAGATGTTTGAGTACTAATTTTATAATCACAACAATCTATAAATTTTTTTCTTAGATTTTGTAATGTCTTTGATGTATGTATTGATGCAATTTTGCTACATCAATACTTCACTTTTATTTCATTATATGTCATATTTGATGATGATCAAGAGATTTTTAATGATAAATTTTATTTCATCTTTTTTTTATTTTGGTTCATCAATTTAAAATTCTGATTTTTTTTTTGTTTGGCGAGGGTGATGGTGCTACTTTTTTGTTGTTTATGTTAATATATGTATGAATTTTATGAGAATTTTCATCGAAGAATATAATAATTAATTCAATATATTTTTTTCTTTTTGAGATTATTAATTAATCCGCCACCCGTATCAAAATATTGAGAATATATATATTGAGATTATTCAATATATATATTGAGATTATTTCTTTTTGAGAATATATATATTGAGATTATTCAATATATATATATATATTACAAACCCGCCACCCGTATCAAAATACAGTATTAACAATATTCGTGAACTCACTTGAATCATTCACATTGATTAGACTATCTAAATCCGATGCGCCTAAATATAAAGATTATTCATACTAAACTTTTAGACTAATTCATTAATTAGGTTCATGTACTTCTTCTATTTAGGTATATGAATTATAAAATTGATGTATCATTTGGTTCATGTATTTAATGTAAATTCTTTTAAATTTAATTTTATACCAAATAAAATATTTTGTGTTTAACAAATTAAACAAATATCAGAAGTGATCGATTGATATTGTTTCTGACCTATAAAAGCGATGCCGTAAGAGAGTACCACGCCAAGAAGGATTAGCCCACAGAAAATAACAGCTGCTGCAAGAATAAGCACAGGATTTGATTCATCAGTATTAATTACATTAATTAGAGAAGTGGCCAAGAATAAGAATAGGCAGCTGGTCTCCTCGCCGTCGTGAGTGCAATGATTGGCAAGCATACGACTGTACTTACTGGGCAAGATCAAGCGTGGGATTCAATCAGCGGATTGAGTTAACGTCGAAATGGAGAGAATGAGAATCGAAAAAATATTATAGTTATGCAGAGTGTGCGACTTAAAATATATAGGATAATAAAACTATATATATATATATATATATATATATTTGACAAATTACTTGTATTTCGAAATTGCTAAAAAAAATGAGAAAGTAAATTTTCTCACCATTTTATTTAGGAAAATAGAAAAGAACATTTTTTTTTGAAAACGACTTTGCATTTCAGAGGAAAGACAACTCAGAATTCCTTTCACTTGATCATTTGACACAGTTTGGTCGTCGCTTAATCAGGATCTCATTTATGCCTGCTTGAATGAATTAAAATACTATATCCACCAAAAAAAAAAAATTGCAATAGAAACATTCATTCTATTCTTTTATTTGTTTGGGTGGATGAAACGATATAACAAATTAATTAATTATGCAAACTCTTTTACTATTATTATCCAAGTCAATTCCCTATACTTATTCAAACTCGATTATACGGACTCGTTCAACCAATCAAATGCACATTCTATTTTTTTTTATTATTATTTTTATACATTAGGGTCTTTTGATTCGCCGTGTCCATCAATTATGACTCGTCCTTAGTATGACAAGGAGGTAATTTTTTTAAGAATCTATCACTATCCGACTCGGTTTGTTATCTGGACCACTCAACCAGGGAATATTGAGAATGGGTCCCCCTAGTTATTGTCATTGCGGTTGTTGAGCGGCCAGGAGAAAAAAGATTGAAGCAAACAAAAATAATAATAATTAATTAGATCAAATAATATTAAATTTAAAATTATTAATTTAATTCTATAAAAATTTTTTATCGATTATCAAAATAAATTAAAAATATTAATGGAGGCTCATTTAATGTCCAACATTCTTAGATCTATTTTTTATTGGAAGAAAAATTCTTTACAATACACCGTAGCTGAGATTCAAATCTTAGATCTCTTGATTATCTGTTGAAGGGTCAAACTATTATACTATTATCCCGGAAAAAAAAATTAAAACAGATAATATTAAATATGGGATAATTAATTTGATTCTATAATTTTTTTTTATTAATTGTTAAAGTAAATTAAAAACATATTAATGATAAATGATTCAAAAATCGAGTATCTCGTGGTGACACGTTTCATTTGAATTTTTTTTTTATAAATATATCATAATTGAAAATCAAATCACGAATGCCTATATGATAATTTGATATCCTTTTTGTAGGATCGAATGCACGTGAGAGGGGGGGGGGGTGAATTACGTGTTTAAAATTTTCTTTTCTTTTTGAAATATCGTCAGAAATTTAAGCGCACAGCGAAAAAATAAATACAATTAAAATAAAATACATAGTCAGTTTTTACTTGGTTCGGAGCCTTCGCCGACTCCTACTCCAAGGCCCACTCCCCCTCAAGACATTTTTGACGGGCAATCCACTAAATGTCTCCTCCGAAAAACCTTCGGACGGAGAAGCCGAATATACAATGAAAATTGGTGTAACAACACTACACCAACTTATGCAATAACAAGAATTGAAAAGAAAACACACAATAAATTCTTTTACCGACAATAGTAGAATCTGAGAATTGTAGTTCATGGTCGGTGTAGTTCTTTTACAACGTTTGGACGTAGTGAAGTCGTAGCGGAGGAACGGCGCAGCAGAATGATCGCAGAAGCTTGTTTTAGTTGTTTCTGTCTCGAACGCAGGACCTCCTTTTTATATAAGAACTTGATCTTATCTGATCCACTGAATTTGGGATAAACTTTTCGATTTCAGATCTTACGGATAATTCTGTAGATAAAGCAAATTAAATAATTTGTATTTATCTATTGCTTTGGTTTGGTCTGGTTCGGTTCGGTCCGGTTCAGTTCGATTCGGTCCGGTTCAGTTTGATTCGGTCCGGTTCAGTTCAATTCGGTCCGGTTTGGTTCAGTTCAGCCCGGTCTGGTCCGATTCGGTCTGGTTCGATTTTCTCCGGTCCGGTTCGGTCCAATTCGCTCCGGTTCACCTCAAATTGCAAGTTCGACACCGCAATCTTTCGGAGTTCATAACTCTTTACTCGGGACTCGGAATCAGGCTCTGTCAGAGGCCACGCGTGCAGAATTCGAAGATATATGTATATCTCTACAACACAAAGTTAGAAATATATATTCATGAACAGTATATCATTTATGACTTATATCCTGTCTCATTAAGACCCGGGTCTAGTCACGGTCTCAACTTAGAGTTCCAAGTTGGATCTAAGTTGGACCAACGCCTAACGTCCCCACTGGGACTCGG
>JBBUKS010000029.1:10029393-10046815 GCA_038050645.1 Hedychium gardnerianum
TGGAGGGGTGACTTTGGCGGTGGAATGACTTATATACTTGACACACGTCACTTGGTAACCTCTCTAACTTCTTTCCACCTCCTTCGTAATACATTTTGTTTTCATTGGGACAATGAAAGATTTAAGTCTAAGGGGATGTATATATGGTGGGTTGTCAGTTAGTTTTTTTGTCATATTTCTTTTGCATAATAAAGTTTTTGTTAGTTGCATCAGTCATTACATTATTGCTGATTTGTTCTCATAGCAAGAATTCTAGCACACTTGTTCTAGATATTTATGTTGTTGTGCTAAAGCATGGTTGTATGTTTAGTGATCTATCTTTTTCTATCCGTAGATAGCATGAGGTGAGCAATATTTTTATTGGAAGAGTTTGAGTGTTAGCCTAATTTAATGATCTCTTCATACTATGCATGATTTTGATGGTAGACACTTCCAAAAATAGTTATGATTCATAGAACTGGACTAGTATGCTTGTTTTCCTTTGTGACTTTTCTATTACATTTTGGTTACTGGATAACATCGGTTCATGTCAACTCATTGGGAAAAATCTGTATCCCGGAAAAAGGAAGAAAGATTGAATTGAATAAGAAAATAGGCACACAAAAGAAAAAAAAAGGAGAATAAGGGATAGAAAAATAGTTGTCATGAGTGGAAACTAACAAGTTACCCCTTTGAGACCGAGTTAGATTTCTGGGAAAATAACTATTATGTTTTCTTGATACCGAGTATTCCTTAGAGACCTTGTGTAGTTTGTGAGGGAAAATGTGGCAGGTAAGTGCCTATTGTCGGAAGAATGAGGAACACGATTAGATGTTGAATCAACTAGGCTTCGAGATTGATACTTGAAAAGGTTAAGCCACTTATCGCACTGAGCACGGAGAACTTCTACTTAGGTCACACTTAAATAATTTTGTTATCATGCTCATCAGTGAAACTACATGATAGGAATAGAATGATTCACTAGATATTATGATGCAGTATTTACACGCATAAATCTAGATTGTAGGTTTTGCTTGAGGACAAACAAAAGTTTAAGTTTAGGAGTGTGATGTGCATAGATTATATATGTTTTTATGCATTGTTTGACACACATCTACTTATATTTTATGAGCATAATTTACACGTATTGCATCCTATTTTATTATTATGGCATACTTCTACATTTTTAGTTCGGAGAACTACTCTTTGTATTCCATTATGGAAATTTGTTAGAATGCCTACAAGAATGTAAGCATGAAAAATAAGGAAATGAATATACATTAGGGACATATTAGCATCATAATGAAATTGAAACCCTAGAACCATTATCCCTAAACTCTTCCCTCTCAACCAACTCATCCTCTCTCACAACCAACTCTCTCTTGCTCTCTCTCCCCTCTCTCTCCTTCTCTTTCCTTCTCTCTAGTTCACAAGCTTCCCACCATCCTTCAATTGTTTAGATAACTTACTTTGCGAAATCACTAGTGCTTAATCAACAGTCCCTGTGGGATAGATAATCTTTTATATTACTAATGACGTAACCGTTCACTTATGGGAATGTAAGAAGTCTTTGGCGTCTTTGCCGGGGACTGTTTCGATTAACATTAGTTGATTAGTGATGTGCATATATTATATATGCTTTTAGACACTTTATATTGCATATCTAATTACACTTCATTGGCATGATTTACATTATCGCACCCCATTTTATTATGCCATCATGCTTTTTACTCCATATTGTTCAGAGATCTGCTTTTTCTTTATTTTCATTGACAGGATGAGTTTTGAGCAAAAATGAAGCTTAAAGTAAAAGTGGAGTGAAAAGAGAAGCAAAAAAGAGGAGTGAAAAGCGGAGCCAAAAGTGGAGTGAAAAGCAGGGTAGGAAGCAACTAGCAAGGGCCAAGGCATTGACAATGCCTCCCAAGCACGACCGTGCCTCAGCCCTAGCAGAGCTAGAGCATTGGCCGTGCCTCAGCCCTTGCAGGAACCAAGGCCCGCCTTCCAGACACGGCCCTGTGAAAATCTTGAGAAGACCTACACATGGGTTGTGGCTAAAAAGCATGGTCGTGTCTAGCCTGTCGTGCTTCCTCAACACTTGGTCGTGCCTCAAGATTAGCTTGCCTCAACATTAGGTCGTGCCTCCAATCATCCATGCTTCAACACCAGGCCGTGCCTCTCAGGCACGATCATGCGCCAGAAAAGCAGGGGTCGTGCCTTCTGCCTATAAAAGCTAATTTTTCCCCTTCTTAAGGGAGGGGGGGGGGGGGGTGAGGGGCTCTTCCCTTCTAGGGAAAACACAAGGTCCACCCACCACTTCATCTTGTAGATTTCATTGACGATCCAAGACGATTTGCTACTACATCTCTATCTTGTTTTAACTATTTTCTTTTAGATGAGTATGCATTCTTTGAACGCAAAGTTGAATGCTCTAATTCAAAGGTTTGACCAAACTCTTGTTGTGAATTCTAATAATATCTATTATGAGATTTGTGGTGAAACAGGTCATATGAATGATAATTGCCCAATACTAGTTGACCGTCCATATAGAACATATGGAGAAAAATGGGGTACCTTCCCTAACTACAATTAGAGGTCGGAGCAATATTTTTGCGAAGCTTGCAAAGTAACAGGCCATACAATAGAAAATTGCATCAAGATACGTAATTTGGAAAAATCATTGGATGATCTCAATAGAAAGTTAGATGTAATAGCCTCGTCACATTCACACACTTATAGCCCCGGTTGGAGGAACCCCTAAAAATTTTTTTAGCAATAATCAGCGACAAGGCAACTATGGACAAGATATGGAAGTTCATTCTTCATCATTGATGGACAGAATATTGAAAATGATAGAAAACCTCCAAGTTTCACAAGCTCAATTGCACGAGGAAATCAAGCTAATGAATGTTAAGTGCATTAACATAGACTCATTATGAGTTGGAATGTCAATTCAACTCTCAACTAGGGAGGAGGCTAGGATGAGTCAAGATAATGAAGATGATTTTGAGGAACTCATTTTGTCTACCGATGTTGTTGCTGCTCCTATTCTAGATGCCTATGATGATGTTATGAATGAAAGTATAGGGACTTATGCTATGGAAGTAGTGTCTCAAGAATCACTTCTTTTGATCACACAACCACTGGACATTATAGATGTTGCAAGAATTGAACTAGTTGATGATGAAAGTGTAGGGACTTATGCAGTGAAGGCAAAGTCCCAAGAATCACCTCTTTTAGTTGCACCAACACATAAGCCAGAGTCTTTCCTATCTACAACTGACACATTAATCTATATCATACTTCTTATGGTGGTTGGTAAGGTTTCAATTGATTTGCCTAATGCCACTAACCAAATTTTCTTCAAGTATGTTTGTGATAGGAAATAATCAGCACAACATTCAACTAGACGACATCATGATGAGCTTTTAAAGGAGAGCATATTTATTGAGAGACTCATAAACCTTGGTAAGAGGGTTTTGAAATATCTTACCCCACCATGAGTGAGATTTCAATGAACCAAATAAGGGGTCGAGCTAATGACCTAAACAAGCGCTTCTTGAGAGGCAACCCAAGTTCTTCTCTGTTTTCACTTAAGTTTTTCATTTATGTCTTTGTTTTTATTCCATAGTTTTAATCCTTTTTGCTTTGTCTAATTTCAGGTTTAATAACATCCACGAGCTAGCCGTGACCTTCGTCACGAGCGTGGAAGAATTTTGGGAGAAAACTGGAAGACAAGTCATGCCAAAGAGGGTTGCAGCCAGCACACAGTCGTCTCTTCAAGACACGGCCATGTCTCACACCAGGTGGACACCTTGGTGAGGCTGTGCCGTGTGAGGCACGGTCGTACCTCTCACCCAGCCGAACATAAAGCAGAGGGTGATGGTACCATATATAGATATTATCTTCACGACCGTGTCTCTTGAGGTCGTGCCTATCCCTCTTCCTCTTCGGGTGTTGGTCTTCAAACGGCTTCAACTTTTAATTCAGGATGAAGCACGAAGTGTGCAACCATTCAAATTAAAGATAATTTGAAGATCTACGACATAGAACCAAATTCAGTTTGTATGGACCCGTCTCGGACCCAAGAACGTCGTTGAAGAGAAGCACGCAACAATAGTAACAATTCTAAACCCCCTTTAATATGCTTGCTATTTGAGCATTAATTATAAGACATATCATGTTATTCTTGTAATGATGAGATTGTCAATATTCGATATCTAGAAAGACATGATTTGATGGTCTTAGCCTTAGGGATAGTAATGATTCATTGATAAGTCAAGTAGGATGATTGAATTGGTGAGTATGATATATCCTACTTAGGCTTACCTTATAATTGTTGGAATTTGATGGAAGTTAACATTATCCAAGAAAGATGTTATAAAAAAAGTCGAATTATTCTAGGATTATTTCTCTCTTGCATTCGTGACCTCAAGCAAACTTCAATTTTCTAAATAACTTATTTTGCGAAATCACTAGTGCTTAATCAATAATCCTTGTGGGATCGATATTTTTATTACTGACGACGTAACAGTGCACTTGCAGTAGCGTAACAGGAGTAGAGAGGAACTTGACTAGCTAACAGGAGCAAATGAGGTCATTCAATAATATGGCCCATCTGCCTCGCCAAATAAACAAGATAGCTCATCTAAAAGAATCCACATACCATCGACCAGGCAAGCTAGCAATGGGAGTAGAGATTCGGGCTTTCGCGGGCTCTTTATCCGGAGAGGTCTAATGAAGGAAGACTTAGAAGATAATGGGGTATTGTGATTTGATGGCAGTAGTCGACCAAGGGCAGGGATCTAGCCAGATGGAATCCCACCTTCAAGAGCGGCGGGGGCTAGCACTCTTTCTCCCACTTGGATCAGAGCTAGACAGACATTTTTGAAAAAATTACCTAATTAAATTTGAAGGTAATAAATAATTTTAGCCTCTTCCCATCAATACTAGAATTGAAAAACCTTGCCCCCAATGGTTAGGCCCTCCAATGGATAACCAAGGGATCTAAGATTCGAATCTCAGCTACGGCGCAATACAGAAAATTGTTCCTCCAGTGAGAAATGAGCCTAAGAATGCTGGTCATTTGGATGAGCCTCCATTAGCGCTTCCTGATTTACCCTGGTGATCGGTGGAAAACTTCCGTGGAACCGAGCCGGTCACCCCAGGTCCGACGTTACCCGACCTAGTTAATCATTTTTTAGAATTGAAAAACCTTGAGGTCTAAATTTCATTGAGTAAATCACTGAAAATTTCAGTATACAACATGCAACGAGCTATGTGTGATATAATTTGATTGTTGCAATTGTTCTCACAAAATTGGTAACAACAAATATGTCCCTACTGCCTAACAGTGAAATAAGATATAATCATTGAGAATATTAAATAAGAAAAAAAAAATCTGTATCTTGAGAGTGTCAAAAAATGCATTTAAAATTATAACAGTAGATAGATCATCGACTTGAAGAGACAAGTAACAATACCTTGTTTTCCCACTCAAATTCTGCCCACATATTCTTGAATGTCACATCAGCACAGGTAGCAGGAGATATGTAGTCCATGATATCAATGTGGATGTCATTGAGGACCACAACAGTTCTCTCGTGAACATTTGAAGTCTCGTATACAATATTGCCAAATATTACTCCTGTTTCCGTGGAAGAGACTTTTATATTAGCTCTGATTTGCTTGCTTGACTCTGAAGCTAGTGTATAATTTTGAGGCCGGTCTACAAGCTTGAGGTCCCCCATAGTTGCTAATTCCAAACACAGGTTCTGAAGGGTTTCCTTTGTTCGATTAATCACAGTGACATCAAGGACAATATCATAATGATGAACCGTCACATAAGCCTCAGCATAGACAGGATCACTAAATCCAGTGAGTTGAAGGATTCTGTTCAACTTATTTGCATCATCTCCGTCTTTCATAAATTCTCCAGTTGCACGTTTTAAGTCATCCTGAACCTCGTCTTCTAACTCGAGCTGACTCATGCCCTGTAAACATCAATCAGTATAACAAAAGACAAACTGATGCTTTAGGCATCTCATGGTTTTAGCAACAAGTTAGAAATTAGACCATAGTAACCAATAAATAACTTCCAGTGTTCTTTTTTGGGGATAGAATAAATCTGAAATCTCCAGCAAAAAAAAAAACCCCTCTAATACTACAAGTAAAGAATCAGGAGAATAAGTGACCAAAAGCAATTTACAAAGCAAGGTCACAGTTTCAACAATTTTAGCAAAGGATTTACCTAAAATGACTAATTTCTCAATTAAGATATGCCAAATGTTTGGCTGTGAATGATGATCACTGGACCAGAATTTTGTGGGTTTGCATGGTAGTTATATTTGAAAAATGTATAGCTAACAGAATGTGCAGATAAACAGAAAAATGCTAGTTCTTCTTATTTCTCAAATTAAGACAACTTTGACAAATATTAAGTTCTTCCAAGGAAATAATGAAGAATTCATAAATGTAGGAAATATTGAGATCAAAACTTTTCAAATAATAATATTTTCAATTAAGAGACAGGCATTTTAGGTCCAATTCAAGATGAAAAGCTCATTCAGCATGCATCCACAATTCAATAAATTGGGAGTGACAAAGTTCATACTTTCTCATGTAACTGCAACATCCAAAAATCACTTAATCAATGACCAAAGACTTTGAAGCATAAACACAAACTCATACTTTCTCATGGAACAAAAGCCAAAGTCAATTAATCAATCATGTATACTTGGACTGTCAAAAAAAATATAAGAACATATATGCTAACAAAATAATAAAAGAAATTTCAAATTTTCACATGGTCAAACACAACTAAATGAAATAACACTAATAAGAAGTTATGATCATAATCTTTGTTAACAACCTTTGCATGCCAACCTCCAATCTAAAGGCCATGCAACGAACCAGACAAATGAAAAATAGAGTGTAATGCACATTCTAAAGAGTACTTTGGATATTAGTAACAAATGAACCAAACTCAGGGATGTTCAAGTACACAGTTTAAGGAACTTATCAATCATACCAAGCCTGTGTAAACTTGTTTATTGAAATTCTTATCATGGTCAACTGGAGACATTATTGTACCTAAAATTTAGTCAAAATAATTATCTAATAAATGAAAATTTATTATTTTTTCGTTGTTGATATTTTCAAAATAATTTAAAAATTATAGAATTTGCAAGATATGTATTATATAATGCATATTTTTGATGTATTTGAATTAAAGATTAAAAAAATCACAATTGAACTTTAGACAAAGTACATCTCTAATAATTTCACAAACTTTATTCATGAACACTAAAAAGTTGAGCTCACTAGTGTTCAAGCTTGTTTGTGTAGCTTGTTTTAATATATGACAACATAAATAAGATGTTATCAAACCAAGTATCAAGCTTGTTCATAATCATCTTGTTCAGTAAAGTGAAAAGAACTTCTATAATCTTGTCTGGTCATTGATTGTTTCTTAGGCTGATAGAAAAACTCCATAGAACTCAGTTTATTTGCAATAAATTATGGAAAAGTAACAGAGATAGATGAGAATACTAGGATGGATATGTGTATTATTGAAAAAGGTAACATAAGAACTACTACTACTATGAGTAAGTAGGTGTAAGCTCCATTAGATAATAAGAGAAAATAGATTATACTTAAAGATGCAAAGCCAACCAAATATTTCTGTGACAAGACAAGATGAATCAATTATACTTGAAGATGTTATGGGAAGAGGAGGATAATAATGATATGAATAAAAACTAGTAATACAATTAAAATTCATTTAAGAGATTTGACTAATATGAGTAAAATGGCCTTGTATATATAATTCAATGGAGGGATATGATTGATGTAGTTGATTCCAAATAGTTGAGACTAATGCTACTTGATGATGGTAACGAGAAGCATGGTGATTTCTTTATCATCTCATTTGTTTTCTTTGAATATTTGGACAAGAATAACAAGAGAGAAATTCAATTCACAAAAATCAAAATTTAAACACTTCCTTGATTCATGGGCTTGGTTTAAGCTTAAAATTTTACAAGTTTATAAGAAATCTTGAATATGGAATGTAAACAAATGAAGAAATATATATGATCTTTAGTTGTCAATTGAGCAAGTTAATCAAGACCAATATAGTTGAAGTGATTACCTTGCGACTCTTCAAATGATAGAAATCAATAAGATCATCAGGCTGGGCATAGGAAATTTGGGCCTTAGCTTTAATCTCCTCAATTTCTCGAAATTGCTTCTCTGCAAGCATTGCTGCAAAACTCTGGCGACATGACTGCAACCATATTTTTCTCACATCATCACCAGTGTTGCAGAGCAATCTTATGCACAACACAATCCTGTCATAAGAATCATTATCAATTGGGTGTGGAAGAAATGATGATTTTCCCAACTGCAACATAGAAGTCATGATTAGCAATGCATCGGTGCATGCTCTATTTGCTTCAGTCTTTGATGGTTGGACCTCCTCCAATCTCAAAATCAGCTTCGTCAAAGTAGAAGCAACAACTGCTCCTACAAAGAAGTCGCCGGACAAGATCAACGCCCTAAGATTTCCAGGCGAAGCCAAAGATCCAGGAAGAACTGTTGGAGCAGAGAAAGCAGTTTCAGAGGCAGCACTTTGTGTTGCATATGTGCCATCTGCAAGCACTACAGGCCGCTTAGAAGAGACAGTAACAGAAGAAACCTGCTGCAGTTTCTTTGAAGCATCAGCCGTCTCCCCTTCCTCAGTGGCAGTGTAGAAGGGAATGTCTCCAAGGCACTGCTTAAGTGTCACAATTCCACTCTCCACCTCCGAAAGTGAAAGGCAGTACTCACCAATGATCCAAAGAGCACACGAGCAGACCCTTGCAGCACGAATCTGATAAAACGTGTCAAGCAACCTAGTGATTACTGAAACCCTGAGCTTAGGGTTTGTCTCAATTATTTCTCTCACAAAGAGAACGACATCGATAGCAGAAGCCACATTAGAATCACCAAGGAAATCCATCAACAAATGAACAACTGTACTAGCAACCTGAGGGAACTTGATTGCGCACGAATGGATGGCCTGCACTAGCATCTGCCGGTACTCCCCATTCTTCTCGAGTTCAGTGCCCTGAGTCTTGACAACCTCTTTCTTGAGCGTGAGAACCACCTCGTCGATGTTCCTTGAGGTGATCAGCTCGAGAGCAATATCCAAAGTCTTGCGTTTGATGTCAAGATTTGGACTTGACAGTGCACGGAGCACATCCATGATCATCTCCACCATGATTTCCTTGTGTGACGTCTTGAGCTCGTTGAGACGCTCAAGCACAATGAGTTTCACATTGTTGTCACTCTGCGATTGGAGGAGCTGGCAGTAGGTATTGGCAGCAGCGCGGATAGCTGTGGGGGCCGATGACAAGGAGACAAGGGTGCAGGCACACTCGTAGACTACTGCTTCAGAGGGGCAACTGAGGAGGGAGATAATGATCTTAATGTACTTACCCTTCTCTCCTGAGTTAGAACGGCAGACCTTGCGGATGAGATCCAGCGCGGCCATCTGGAGGAGGTCACCCCAGTTGGCCACGTGGTCAGCTTGGGACAAGAGGTAAGCAACCGCTCGAGGCTGGGCACACGAGGCAAGCATAAGGAAAGCATTTCGTCGGGCAGAGAGGTCCTGCTCGGACGACAGGACCTTCTCGACCAGCTCAGGTGCATCGGGGAGCAGCTGCTCCCCAGTCGGGAGGCGGTAGATGGCAGCGATGGCGAGGAGCGCATGGCGGCGGATGAAGGGGTGGCGATGCTCGAGGTTGGTAAGGACAGAGGGGACGAGCGGCTCCAGGATCTCAGGCTCAGACAGGCGGCAGAGGAAACGGAGAGTGACGCCGCGTATGTACTCGTTCGGGTGCTGCAGGTTGTTGCGGAGATTCTGGCAGATGAGGATCATCTCCGGAAGCACGCGGCCACGGGCGTCCGTCTTGTCGATGATCTCCAAGTAGAGGAGCAACAGTTTCTGCACGGTGTGGTCCTCGGAGGGTAGGACATAGCGGACGATGGTGATGAAGAGCTGGGGAAGGGATTCACCGTTGAGCAGTAGCATGATAGCCTTCTTGAGGGCGTCGATCTTGGCCTCCACGTCGTTGCCCTCGAGAGCTTCCTTGATCTCGTTCGCCATAGCCGGAGATCCCTTGTCGAAGTGGATCAGCATCGAACACGACTTCTCCATCTTCGCACTGACGCCTACTTCGACAGGGAATTCCCTCAAAAACCCTAGATCTGTGTTCGAACAAGGGGGGTCGGAACGGAGGATAACGGAACCAGGTAGTAAAATAGCGAGATCCGGCGATCGTACGGCTTGTGCACGGAATTCCTAGTGGCCTCCGGTGGAGATCTGAATCGCCGGCGATGAACGAAGGTCGAAGGCAGCGAGAAGCGAAGCGGAAGACGTGGGATGGATCTAACGCTCGCCACTCCATTTATTTTCTATCTACGCAAAAAGGGATGTACTCTGGGCTGTATCATCTTTTGGGCTTGAGCTTGGGCTTGGGCCTGTTTGGAACGGAGTGTACGGATCTTTCACTATTTGTTTCAACCGGAAAAGCACGTCGACGACTGCTATTGATTTCTTTCTTCCTTGCTATAATTTTGCAGTATTTGCTAGTTAAATTACAAGATCAACAGGGGACTTTGATTACAGTACACATAATGACTGGTTAAGGACGGTAGACGACCAAGCGGCGAGCGCAGAGGGGGCTGGCGCAGTGGAAGCGGCGCTTGGTGTGGAAGTAGACGGGGAGGAAGCAGAGCCTCCACGCTCTCTCGACGTCGGTGGCGACGATGTGGTCGCCGCAGAAGGGGCAGCTCCCCGGCGCTTGGTAGCTCCCCAACACCCTCTCCTCCTCGTCGCACACGAACACCAAGCACATCTCCTCCTCTTCCTCGCCCACTTCCGCTTCTCTTTCTGCGTCGAACTCACGCAGGCGGCAAAATAGCGACGAGAAGAAGGTTCTAGTCCAACGGCACAAGAAACCGTGGGCCGTTCTCTCGGGTTCAAATTGGGCCGGGTTGGGCTCTTCAAGGATCAACACTCTCTATCGTTGTCAAATGTCACATCAGGGTTTTAGGGTTTAGGCTGAGCCACAAATTTTTTCTAATTGAATCCTCTTTGACCTTTTGGCTTTGTTAAACCCATGCAGTCAATGAATCGCCCTACTCTTTCTTTCCGCGTCATATCGTTTAATAAATACATTTACATTTTTTTTAAAAAGAAAAAGGTGAAACCATCGGATTCAGTCCACTGAAACAAAAGCAAAATTTGCAGCTAAATTGAATGATGGATCGTTTTCTCGGTCAAAAAGTTTATGCTTTCCGCTGAATAAAGGAGTAAGGATCAAGTATGGATAAAGAAGAATAAAGAAGAGTGTGTGGGTTCTTTATGTTAGTGTTTATTTTTAATTTGAATTATAGGCATTATTTTTAAAATTCAACTGATGCAATCAATATAACCGGCTAGCCGTTAGTTGGAGAATAAATCGTCAAACCAATTCAGTTCGATCAATAGAGAAAGATTCAATTCAGTTGAGTCCGGTGGAAACTGCAGCTGTACTGGTTCATTTGCCGGTTCAGTTTTTGAAAGCAATGATGCAGTACCCTCATCATGAATCCAACAAAAGTGATCAAAAGTTAGATACAGTAAATTTGTGCGTGCTAAGAAAACTTTGAGTGCTTCATTCCCATGATAATCCTTTTTAAGATGGGAATTAATGGATCAGTAATGATTGTTTGATCAGTGATCTCTTCATCAGTGACCAACATGATTGCTTCATAGTGCTCAACTCATTCCTTTGCGCCCAAGAGAAGCACTATCAAATGCACACAGGAAGTAAGATTTGGATGCGGTAATATGACATTTGTTAATCAAAGTGGAAAATTTTGCCAAAAGAAAATGTTACAAGATGCTCAGTTCTAAAAGATTACTTACATCCGCATTTTATCCTATTTGGTAGTTCGGAAGCCATGAAACCAAATGCTTCGATGTCGGTCTCTTTACCTTCCAAACTCAACCTCAAGCTCCCGCCTTCTTGCACAGTTTGCAAGCTGACTTGGAACACCTCTCTCACCCACTTATCAAAGAAGTTCTGGAGGAAGAAACCTGAGGCCTGCATTAGCTCCTCCGTGACTCCTTGGTCGACAAAGAGTTGCCCCTTTCTGCCCTTGCCGTGCTGTACTTCCTCGAATGCTCGATGGAGCTTTGCGAGAAGATTGAACTTGAATTCCTGGTGCCAACCAGTCCCGGCATTTAAAGTGACCTGAACGGTGGATTTCAGCAACTCTTGTGGGAGATGGAAGCTGATGCGTTCAGTCTCCTGTGTCAGATCACTAGGAACAGCATGGACCTCCTCAATGTCATAATATGGTTCGAAGTTAAGATCAAAAACTTGCTCCTCTTTTCGCAGCCTCTTTGATCTGCTCTCAAGATCATTTTCTGTCTTCCTTTTTGAATCACTGAATGATGATGCATCATCAGCACAAAGCTTCATCATCACTACACTTTTGATGTTATTGGCATTCTTAAACTTGGTCACTTGGGAAGTGGCCAGAATGAAAATTGCATTAGTTATACTAGCTTCCTCATCACCCAGCGTGGCCTTAAAAGATCCTTTCAAGGAATCTGTGAATGATTTGACAAAATTATCACTCATTTGATCCATATCCTCTATCAAGATTATGCATTTTTGTGCCTTTCTTATGGCATTCATGATGGTTTCACAGCATGAATCATTTTGCTTAATATGTATCAGCCTATCCGTTGAGCCAAAGATGGACCTAGCCATGACCAATGCTAGTCTTCTCTTCGCAATATGATCACTCCCTTGTATCAGCAGAGTCACGACCTTCTTAACACCACTAATGTAGTCTTGCAAGGCTTCCATGATCAAAGGAATATTGTTTGATTGCCAAGGGATTTCCTCTTGCAATTGATGTTGCAGATTTGTTGGGTCTGCCATCAGTAGCCTTGTCTGGTCCTTTGATGTTGCTGAATCTGAGAACAGAGGGCTGGATAGAGCAACAGTGGTCTTATTCTGCTGATTAGTTGACATTGGAAGAGAATTGAAGCTTGCCTCAGATGAGTTCATTGTTGGACTTCTCTTGTTAAGCATGTAAATAGGGGTAGAGATAGATACTGAATGTGGTTTGACGAAGTCATTGCTAGGCCACCAGGTATGGGACAAAGACTTGGTGTAGCTCTTGTGGGTGACACTTTGATTGAAGAATGGAAAGCACAAATGGGTATTCTTACTATGGAGGCTTTCGCATAGCTTGTTCCATTTCCTCCTCAATTCTTGCAAGGCTTCCTGAAAGAAAAAGAATCAGCAAAGATGTTAATCACAGAAAAATACGCTTTTGAAGAAAAGGAAAGAATGTTACTTTGGTGCTAATTCACCTTGTGGTTTCTCTCAGAGTTGACTTGCAGCCAGCATGGGGTCTCTGACTTGAAAACTGAAGCTTCTTTTTCTAGGTTGAGTTTGCACACATCACAGCAAATGAGCTTCTCTTCTTCCTTTGAGCTTAAAATCCTTGACTCAAGCAGTTCAATTGGCAACTGGCCAAAATTTGACAGCCTTGTCTCAATGCCACTGCAAACATGAAAAAGGGAGAGCTGCTTTAATTCCGTCTTGTTCTTCTGTTACAATCAGATCGTGAAATGGAAATGAATTTAAAAATTGCATGATGCAGCAACAAATTAACTGAAATGTTAACATGATATCTGTTTTGTTAAATTTTAGATTAAGCATGCAAGCAAGTGTTATTTTGGATTTTTGAAAGTGATGTGTCGTGTAAGGGTATGGCAAAGCAAAGCAAAGTTTTGTATTTTGTCTTCCACAAAAGCAAACTAAGGTGGTCCATTTACCATATCACTGAAACATCTTCCTCTCAATCTTGGAACCACAACATGAACAAAGATTGAAACCAGGAGACAAGGATCCATGCTGAAGGACACTAGGATTTCAATCAATGATATCTCACCTGGAAGCTTGGAGACCCAAGCCAAGCCAACCTGAGGGAACCACAACAGCTTGGAGGGCCCATAGAGTGCCAAGAGATGGCTGCCTTATTTGGCATTTCCGGAATGTGCTGTAGCTTGCAGTGGCCAATAGCCACACCCTGTTCTCAGTGCTGCTATTGAACTCAGAGAGGAGCCTGCCCATCTCTGCAATCATATGTTCCACAGCATTGAAGCTTAATTCACCCCCATCTCTTGCTTCCTCATCCACTGCCCACCTCAAGTCACCAGCGTAGATGATGATTCCATTTCTATGTGATGCTAGAGAATTGATGGTTCTTCTGAGATCTGATACCTTCGCATCCACATCAACCTCGTGCATGAGCCTGAGGTGGGAACAGGAGAACTGTAAATTTATGAAACTGGCATGCCTGAGCTCAACTGGGATCTCACTCCTCCCCAGCCTTCTCATCAGCTCAGCCACAAGGCCCTCCAACAAAGAGCCAGAGTCACCCACCACCAGAGTGTTGGTCCTCCTCCCCTGCTGCCTAAGCATCACTTCGATGACCACCCTCAGGTCCTCACTCAACGATGGCTTGGAGTCACGGTTTATGAAGTCCTTGGCGGTGTCTAGAAGAAATAGTGAGGATTGGCTCAAAGCAGAGGCCTCTTCCTCGAGATGGCTCTTGACGCATCTGCTGGAGAAGCCAGCCTCCTTCATCACCCTACTCACACTGGGGTCATCGAGAATAGAGAGCATTAGCTGCTCCATTCCCACCTTGATGGTCAAAAGAGGCTGCTGCTGCTGCTGCTCGAGCTCAATGCAGCCTCGTCTCTGGTTGGCCTGAGCCCTCTTGATGGCTGCAATGAGAGAGTTGGAGAGGGAGGAAGGGGAAGGTAAGAGAGTGCCGGAGGAAGGAGAGGTGGCGGTGGGAAGCCTGTTGAGTGCCACATTAAAGCAGAGCTCAAGAGCTCTGCAGTGGAGAGGGTGGTGGAAAGCAGGACGGTGAGGCTGGGACTTGAGGCAAGCTCTCCTGAGGAGGTCAGAGGAGGCAGAAGACGAGCTGATGAGGGTGGCAGCAACATGGAGGGGTGTGACCTGGGCATGGCCTCTCCTCGTGGCCAGGTCGAGGGAGTGCTTTAGAACTGAGGCAACCTCGGCAGTGAGGGCCTGGTGAACTGCGCACACTCCAGTCCTCATAAACACCAGCTCCTGTTGCTCCTCAATGGGTCGTCGAGTGGAGTTGTATTGAGATGGTGGAGAGCTTGTGTGAGAACAAGGAGTTGTGATTGTAGCAGAAGTGTAGTGGTGACCGAGCTTTATACAGAGCATGACGAGCTCTCATTGTGCTTCTTATTATACCATCTCTCTCTCTTTCTCAGCCTTTTTTTTCTGTTGTGGTTGCTGCAATAGTGTTGTGTTGCTTTTCTACATCCACTTCAGGGATTACTCGCTTTCACTTTCTGCACCTTCATTTGGCCTAATCCGTCTCTTTTTGTGCTTGCTTATGATCCTGCAAGAATATTGTCAACATTCTTTTCTATTAATTTTGCATGATCCAATAAAATGTAGAAGAAGAGCTACCACACAGGTCTGCTCTACAAAAACGTAAGACAAATGCAGTGCATGACATGAACCATCTATCAGAATGTTGATGCAGTCTGCTTGTGTACGGACAAGCTCTCAAAGCATCAATCAAAGGCAAAGAGCAGGATGAGGCAGATGAAAAAAGGAAAGAGAAGGCAGAAAAGGTTGAAAATTTTGAAACTTTATGCTGAGTTAAAAACATGAACATTTGTGTACTGGTGTCTCCTATTCTCTCACTTTGGAGCAGCCACAGGACTGTTTTCTCCCTGTCTCGTAATAACGATAATGGTAGAGACAGTTCTTCCCCCCAAGCACAAAAAAAAGTTCATGTCTGCTCCACTTACGTCACTTAGGTTTATGCATGAAATGATGTTGCATTCAAACTCCAGAACATGTTAATTTAATATGGAACAGATTATTTTTTTATATACTTAAATAAAATATAACTATAAATAAGATCTAAATAAATTAATTATAATTGTTCATAAACCTTCACGAGCCAAGTGAATGTTAGTAAATAAGTTTATTTATTTTATATATTTTAAACTATCAAATGAATATAAATAAATTCTTATTTGTTTAAAAGTATTACCTTCATCTACGAGTGTGAAATCAAAGGTGAGGATTTGAAGAATGAGAACTGATGTGTTGATGAGCTTGTGAACTTCATGGTGTTGCTGTGCACTCTTTTCCCACTCATTCTTGTGATCAAAAGGAAGCTTTTTGACCAAAGTCTTTTGAGTTTTATTGGTAGCTGTGAAAGATGAGCTCTCTCAGTCACTCTGCCTTCTGTTTATTCTCCCAATTCATATTTGATGGTCTATCGCTTCAGATCCAGGGTCCCATCCCTTGCAGGAATAGTGAAGTAAATAAAATTCCTTCTTTTTACAGTTTTCTTTCATGCGAGCATGGTAAAAGGTAAAAGGCTGCAAAACTATTTAAAATTCATTAAAAAAACCAAAAAATACATTTTAATCAGTCATAAATGTCTCTTTCAGCTATTAAGTTGAAGAGTGAAATTGGCGAAAGAAAGAAAAACACTTTTAAGAAATAATGAATTTATTAAACCTTTTGACTAACAATGAATTATCACAGGTAAATATAACGAATAGATGGAAATGGGTGAAAATTGGAATAAGATTAAACTATATTTGTTAAAGTTCAGAGATGAAGATAAATTTATTGAAAATGGTAATTATAGCCACATGAATTTGTTCTAGTAAATCATTGGTAGCACAATTTTTTTTATTAAAAATTTAAAATTTTGTTTCGCTAATCAAATTCAATGAGAATGTTTTGGAGGAAAGTGACTCAAATAATTTGTTCATGGAGTCACGAGATTATGAGCTCAAATAATTGCTATGAGGAAGTCCATTCATATCATAGACATATATTTTTATATCATCTTAAATTATTCTACCGGATCATAATTATTTAATGCCGTGATGTTTGAGAGAATCAAAATGTAGATGAGGAAGAGAGTGAAAAATATCCTTTCAGAAAAAGAAAAGTGAAAAGAAGAGAACCCACTCACAGTGACACCAACACTTGCTTCCTCCAGAATTGACCCATCGCGTAGCTACATGCTCCAGCAATAGCAAAACCCAGCATTTTGCCTGCTCAAATCCAACACTCTATCTCAGCCCAAATTTAAAATCTCGACCCGTATCGAGATTTCGATTTTAGATCGAAACGATACGATTTCGATATCATATCGTATCGTGTCGATATGATTTCGATATTTTTTAAATATAAAATATATTAATTAAGAATAAAAAATAATCTAAATATTTAAAATATAAGAATAAAATTAAAATATTTTTAAAATATATATATATAATTAATAGGATAATTTTATTAGGATTTAATTAAGTCTA
>JBBUKS010000029.1:10046915-10057191 GCA_038050645.1 Hedychium gardnerianum
TGAGAGAGCTTCGTGGAGATCATCTATCTATTTTGATCAGGCAAACAAAAAACTCTTCCTCTTCTCCAAATATGTTTCTGGCTGAAACGCATCAAGGGCCATCTTCTCCGTCCTTGATCAAGTTACAGATATCTGAGCACTCCAGTAGACTGGTTGAAGAAGGATTCCAAGTTTAGCGGCCCTTCCGAGGTTTGCAAAGATGGATCAAACAGATGAACTCGCTTACCAGTACTGACGACTGCGAAATCCGTTCTTGAAGACAACAAGAGGCCTGCGTGCGGATGATAATGGCATGAATTTTATTCTTGACGATTTGATTAAGCTTAAGCTTGTACCTTCTCACATTGAGCGGGCCTTCGCCAGGCGAGCCGGCGCCGCCGAGAATGCAGGTGGCGACGCACTTGCCCACGCATCTTTCCGCTAGCTTCGACTTCGGCCGCTGTATCCTCGCCCCCTTCTTGTCCTCCCCTGCCCAATTACTCCATTTGGTGATTCGATCCAAATCAAGGAAAACCCTAATCCATCGAGACGCAGGGAGGCCGGCTCGGACTCACCGGAAAGCGTCTGCGGCACGTCGTACCGCGGGTCAAGCGCCGGGGATGGTGCGGCGAGCGAGGCGAAGAGGACGGCGGCGGCCAGCCACGCAGGCGCCACGCTCGTAATCGTCCTTGCCGCTGCTATTGTTCTTGCTCTGCTCCCGCTTCTGCTTCTGCTTCCACCGATGTGCGGCAGAAGGTGAAGAGGAGGGCAAGCCCTCGAGATCAGTAAGCTCGCCATCTAAATCTCGATCGATTCCTTCTACCTTTCCTGGATCGCCTTCATCCTTTTTGGCCGAGGATCAATCGGTGGGAAGGTTTTCTGCTGTCTCGAATTGGTTCCTGTTAAAAATTCGATCTTGCATTCGGAGCAGCTTCTGTTGCCTGCGGCTGCGGGGAGAGGACGGACATTACGAGGTGGTGCTTGCGGATGAGGAGGGATCCACCTACGTGCGTGGCTGCTGACCATTGGTCGAGCTGATCCCATGAATCCTTCCTTTCTTGGTCAACAATTTCCTTATTTTTTTATGACGAAATAAAACAAATTGAGAGAAAATATAAAGGATTTTAATATTATTTAATTCAAATTTAGTAATGCAAAAGCTCAATCACGGTGCAGGAACCCGACCCAAACGGCCAAACCCCATCGAGCATGCTTGCTAAGCCCTTCGTCGCGCTCCTCCACCGCCGCCTCCCGTCCCTTCCTCTTCGCCGGGCCTTTCACTCCGATCTCCACTCCTGTGTTTCCCTGCTTCAGCTCTGCGCCGCCCGCCGGGACCTCACCAGGGCCAAAGAGCTCCACGCCCACCTCCTCACCACCGGCCTCGACTCCTCCCGGTTCGCCATCTCCGCTCTCATCTCCCTCTACTCCAAGTGCGCCCGACCTGCCGAGGCTCTCTCTGTCTTCCTCTCCGATCGATCCCAAACCCCCGATATCTTCGTCTGGAATGCCGCCCTCTCTGCCCTCGCCTCCAACAGCCTCCCTGCTGACGCCCTCCGCCTCTTCCGCCGCCTGTTCTCGGAAGTCGGCCTTGTACCGGATGAGTTCACCTTCCCTTGCGCCATCAAATCCTGCTCCGACCTTGGCGCTTCCGATGTGCTCCAGGAAATTCACGCCGCGCTGTTCAAGGTCGGGTTTTCAGATGAGATGTTCGCTGCTAGCGCTCTGGTCCATGCTTACTTGAAAATGGGGCTTTTGAACGAGGCGGAACAGGTGTTCGATGTATTGCCGCAGAGGGATGTCGTCCTCTGGAATTCCATGGTGAATGGCTTTGCGCATTTGGGCCAGTTTGCTCGCTCTCTGGATTACTTCCGCCGGATGATAAATGAAGGTGTCATCCCGAGCAAGTACACTGTTACTGGCATTCTCTCTGTCTTCACTGCAAGGGCTGATCTAAGAAATGGCAGAAAGATTCATGCTTTCGTGATAAAGACGAGATATGATTATGAGATTTCTGTCTCAAACTCCCTCATAAACCTCTACGGTAAGTGCCACTTGCTGGAGGATGCGGAGGGGATCTTCGAGTCAATGCAGGAGAAGGATGTGGTCTCATGGAACTCAATGATTTCTGCCTACCAGTACTCCGCCCACCACTCAAAGACTCTCCAGCTTTTTTATCAGATGAGACGCAATGGGATAATGCTGGATGCTATCACAGTTGCTGCAGTCCTTCCAGCTTGCTCTCACTTGGCAGCTCTAAGGCTTGGGAGAGAGATACATGGACTTGCCATTACAAGCAGCATAAGTGCTAAAGATGTATTTGTGGTGAATGCCTTGATGGATATGTACGCAAAATGTGGTACTTTGGAGGAAGCAAGACTCGTGTTTGATAGAATGCTAGGACCTAATGTGACCTCATGGAATATTATGATTGACGCATATGGTATTCATGGTCAGGGAGCAGAGGCTGTTGATTTATTTGAGCAGATGGTGGGAGTAGGCCTGACCCCTGATGAGATAACATTTGTTGGTGTGTTATCAGCATGCAGCCATGCTGGGCTAGTGAAAACAGGAAAAGAATTGCTTCATCGAATGGAGTCAGAATTTGGATTAACACCTGCAATGGAACACTATTCATCTGTAGCAGACATGTTGGGTCGAGCTGGCTTTCTCGAGGAGGCAAAGGGGGTTGCAGAGAAGGCAGGTGTGAGAGGTGCAGGTGTTTGGAGGGCATATTTAGCTGCATGTCGAATGCATGGGGAAGCAGGACAAGCAGTAGAGGCAGCAGAGAGAGTAGTGGAAATGGAACCTCAAGGAAGTGGGAGTTATGTGCTTATGGCAAGTGCTTATGGTGGTGCTGGGAAATTCAATGAGTTAGCAGAAGTAAGGAGCCAAATGAGTCAAAAAGGGGTAAGGAAAGCTCCTGGGTGCAGCTGGGTAGAGGTGGCAGGAGCAAGATTGCATGCATTCGTTGCAGGTGACCAGAATCACCCAGAGGCAGAGGAGATCTACACAGCACTGCATGGTCTGTTTGGTTGGATGAGGGAGGAGTTGGGGCATTCTACAGAGGTGATTGCATTTCATGGCGAATGATTTTTACTATTTATCTTTTTTTTCTTGAATCTGTTCGTAGCTCCTGAAGAGGCAGTGAACCTGAGAAACTGAATTCCTGATACCTAGTCCTCACAGAGGTCAGTTCAAGTTTTATGCAGCATTCTAAAGGTTGTTGCTTTTTTCGGTGATTATTCTGGCACTAAGTATCTTAATATCATCGTATAGCCTTGAACTACTTGGATTTGCCTGTTGTTTTAGGTGGCACCACTTAAACTAAGTGTTTGGTTGCTGTCTGCTCTTCTTTGCAAGGGAGATTTATGATATGCACAAGTTATACTGTTGGATCTTCCTCTAGCAATTCATTCATTGTGACAAATTGGTCCTCTTGTGAAAACAGACTTAAGATACTTCCACTCTATTTTTTTTTCAGATTAAATCAATCAACTTGTAGCCATCATATATAAGCTTTCATTTGAAACATAAACTCATAAAGAAGTTTGCTCAATAGTGCAAACTTACAAGAGGATAGTACCCTTGATGCATCTTTGATTACAATTTATCAATGGTTGTGGTATGGAATCTGATTCATAGCACCCTGAATGTCTCTATGCGTGATATGCTTCAATTATGAATGAGCATTTGGTCAGTGGTAGTCAGCATTCTAAATGTTTATGATGGCTACGAAAACTTACTGAAGTTTATGGTGTTCACTATGATACAGCTCAATGAGGTTCTGATGCTTCCAACTTAGGGTTGTTGACTGCTGTGGTTGTCTAAATCAGGATCAAGATTGCCATCAAATGGCTTCTCGTTTCCAAGTGAATTTTCTCATCAATCTCACTCCAAATGCGCTAGCTGACATGGTTTGCTGATCGAGTGTGAGATGTGGATCAAAGTCCAACCATTTCATGAACATGCACAAGAAAGGTACCAGCCATCAACTGGGATGTAGAAGGAAAGCAAATGTCAGAATTGCATTTGGGGGACCATGGCCATAATTTCATTCGCTTCTATGATTCAATTGAGGAACATCTCCAGTTTTACCGAGAATAAACAGTCCTGTGGAGTATCAAAGTTAATCAAAACAAATAAAGTATGAATTCATGTGGCAGTCATTTTATCTATTAAATGGTTGAGCAAATGAATCTACACTACCAATAATGTTCAATCTGATAAGCTATTAGCACCTCCACTGGCAAATATTCCTCCAGTTGCAAGAGATCAGTCTTCCACCATTTCTCCTTTTTCACCGACAACCATTACAGTAACTACATTTTACTACTGCATTTGTTGATGTTTTGTTCAGTTTTAATTATTCTTTTGCCTATGCTATGCTCAGCAAACTCAACAACAAGATCATGTCGCTGGATATGCCATGGACAAAAATAAGGTATTTTTTGTTTACCGACATCGATTTATGTTGATCTTCAAAAGTTTCTGTTTAATGGATGTTTGCTGCATTTATGTTCTTGTTCTCTTTCTCCATCTGCGCTGCCGAGTAAGAATACTGCACAAAGTTTGAACTTGGGGAAATGACTCATTAAAAGAAATAACAGCTCATATTTTGCTATTATAACATTCGAGATAAATCATCTCCCATTCAAATTTGACAGTAAATGGCTGAAACATCCAGATTGCGTTGGAAAGGAAAAAATAATATTAGTTTTCAGTTCTCTGAAAACTAATTATTTGCTGTATCTAAGACTTCAATTCCTGAAAGATCTAATTATTTGGTGATAGTTGGAAATCATACTCTTCTCCTTTGCTCTTTATTATGTGGTCCATCAGCTCCTTGAATTACAGGAAAATTAAAATAGGAACAGAGTTTGGCAGGGTCGATTGGATCATGACTCTGAAAGCTAAAGTAAAGGCAGTGACAAAGTGCTAAAATGGTAGAGTTATCCTGTACTAAAGTATAAACAATCTTTGATAATCAATTATCACAGTACATTCGTATTAAGTTGTATCATTTTCATGTCATTGTTTATGCATTTGATTTTGAACCTGGTCAGTTCTTGAAGATGGCATACATCATAATTAATATGCCCGATGTATTGATTGTGGCCAGTACAGTGAATTTGTCACTTTAGATGGAGCGGCTTCCAGGTTTTAAATGCATCAGGGA
This sequence comes from Hedychium gardnerianum, assembly GCA_038050645.1. NCBI lineage: Eukaryota > Viridiplantae > Streptophyta > Magnoliopsida > Zingiberales > Zingiberaceae > Hedychium > Hedychium gardnerianum. Next base: position 10,052,071 of record JBBUKS010000029.1, read on the forward strand.
AGGCCCACCTGCAAAAATTAATGTCTCAGTTCTTTTCTTCCTTTCCTTATAATATGCCTAGACTATTTCTTAAGCTGTCAGATTGCTGAGATTTTAAATGCGCAACTGCTCTGCGTTGTCCAACACGTGGAGACGACGGTCGAAGGCATCCATGGCTATGCATGCAAGTTGGGTTCTCCAATTAAACGAGCTCCTCCGCCTGCAACCTCTGACACTCAATGCCATTTACTCACCTCAACTACCTGTGCTACTTGCAGTGCTACTACAAATCAAACACCCATTTCACTTCTCTAAATCCCCATCCGATCCATCTCCTCCTCCTCCTCTTCTTCTTCAGCTGAACAGAGCACGATCATGAAGTCGACCGACGAGGATGGTCGGCAGCAGCGGACGCAACAGGGCGGCGACGTGGCCGAGGCAGAGGATGCCGGCAGCGGCCGGGCAGCGGAGACGCTGCTGCGGGTGGCGCCCATTGGGCTCTGCCTGGCGGCGATGGCCGTCATGCTCAAGAACTCGCAGGACGGCGACTTTGGATCCATCTCCTACTCCGATCTCGCCGCCTTCAAGTTTGTAAATTTGGATTTTTAGTCTTAATTGGTTTCGCACGCAGCGTGTTTGAGTAAATGCCGGAGTGACGTTTTGAGGTGGAAGAGCAGGTATTTGGTATACGCGAACGGGGCTTGCGCGGCGTACTCGCTCCTGTCGGCGTTCTACGTTGCCATCCCTCGCCCGACGACTCTGCCCCGGTCATGGACTGTCTTCCTTTTGGACCAGGCAAGACTGAACTAAAACAAACTTGCTAATTTCTGTGTACTGATTAATTGATCGATCAGAATGAAATATCTAGTAAACTAAACTTGTTCAATTAATTAGATTCAGTAGCTGCTTGACTTGAGACAGTCTTATGTGAATCAGAGTTCCTGTACTAATATTGGTTGTGTTTTCACAGCTCCTGACATACATAATCCTGGCTGCCGGAACGGTGTCGTCGGAGATATTGTATTTGGCATACAAAGGCAACCAGAATGTCACATGGAGCAAATCGTGTGGTATCTTTGACACCTTCTGCCGGCGAGCAACCACCTCGGTCGGGATCACCTTCGGCTCGGTGGTTTGCTATGTGCTGCTCTCCCTTATCTCGTCCTACCGCCTTTTCAGCGGCTATGAGGCCCCCATCCCATTCCTAAGCAGCAAGAGCCAGGAGATAGCAGCCTTCCATAGCTGAGGCAAATCCATGGCTAGATATAATATGGTTCAAGCTTTACCCTGCTCATCTATAGCTTGAGTTACAGATTATACTATGCTCTCACTGATGCAGGATTGTAATAATTCATGTCTCAAGTGTAATCTATGTAGTGTTTTCTCGAGTTTAATCAGAATATCTCTTCTAGATTTGTTTCTGAAAGATTTAATTTAGCATCATTTAAACATGTGTGGTACAAGGATGGTTTCATGTTGATTCTTTAGATAAAGCTCATGGCTGTTTCAACTTTATGTGTGTATTATGTGGGCATCTCTAAGATTTTTGAGATGTCTGTGAAAAAAAAAAAAAAAAGCTTAACAAAAAAACTCAAACTGGAAGCGAGGTTGTAGTTTTATTTTAAGAGAGGTTGAAGTTTTTATTTTAAGAATAGTAGGGATTTTTTTTTGAATTAATTAATTTTAAAAATGATTAATTTGATTTTATGAATTTTTTTTATCGATCATCGGAATAAATTAGAAAATATTGTGTGAGGTCCATTTAAGCAATTATAAGAAAGATGTTTTTATTTTTTAGTGAAGAGAATAATGAGTTTTTATATTTTTATATGGTATTAATGTGATATCATAAAAAAAAGTTTATTTAGGGCTCGACGATCGGAGATGTTTAAAAGTGAACTTGAATTCTTTAGAATTCTCGGTGTTAAAATGTTTTTGAAAGTTGTAAAAGTGTTTGGCATAGTTTTTTTTTTTTTTTTTGTCATCGATAAACTCACAAACTATAGTGTGGTTATTAGTAAATTCCAAACTTCAGTAATAAAAGTATTTACACCAACTTTTTTTATTATATTTTTAAAATTTAAAATAAATTATTTATTTTATTAAATTTAAATAATTATTTTTCATTATATATCATATGAGATATCTTAAAAATTATTTTTATCATACTAATTTCTCTATTTTTATTTTTTTTATTATTATATTTGTAATAGTAGAGAGTTTAAAAGGAGAGAGATTAAAAAGAAATATTATTTAATATTTAAAAATTAAATTTTATTTTTTTAATTTAGAGAAGTATTGTTTATAAAATTTAAATTTAAGAAATGAATATAAAAGTTGATGTAAATTTTTTTTTAATATAAAATTAAAATTAAAATTTTTGTTTAAGAAATTAGATTTTGATATTTTGAATATGAAAATTTGATTCGAAATGCATTTAATGCCGTAGATATCTGGTGCCATTTCGTGAGTACTCAGTGCTTCACAAATTTGATTGAAGTGTCCCACATTAAATTCTAGGATTTTCTCTGGTATCTTCTTCATAATCTCAATCGTGTGAAGTTGGAGATATTAGAATTTAATACTCTTTCATTTAAGAGACTTGTTCTGATTCATTTTCCTACGAATTTAATACTCTTTCATTTAAGAGACTATTTGTTAATGAAAACGTTTGAAGTGAGCAAATTTTTTTATTTTTTATTTTTATAGGAGATCATTCGATATTATGATTTATTTTTTTATTTCACTGTGGGACCGATTATAAAAAAAATACTCGAATGAACGAAATCAACTTTTTACTTCACTGAATGTAGATCTTTAATTCATTGTAGCAAAAAGGCGAAACGCTCGTCCCAACGCTCCCGCCGGTCCGTCCCAAGACCAACACTGTGAGTAACCAAACTACCTGGTTTACTCCGGTACTTATCATGATTTTGATCATCCAAATGCAATAACAGCTGCAAAAATACCAATTCTTTTTGCAGTCAGTTCATAGTCATGCATTGTTGTCTCTCTTTTCATTTGAAAAAAGTAAAAAAACAAAAATGAAATAGAGCTCAGTTTCGTTTTAGGGTTTAGGTGCGCGCGTCTCTTTACCAGGCTTTCTTCCCTTTCCCAGTTTCCTCCTCTCTTCTATTTCTACATAATGATCAACTTCTCGCATCAGACCAGTTTCTTTGTTTTAACTTTTGAGTACTGAAACTTCTAACCAAGAAACAAAAGCATCATTTCAGCAAATGGAGAAAACATACAGAACTAATTTCATGCATCTCAGCAAGCATGAAATTCATACTTGTTGGCTACTTGAGATTTCATACTTGTTGACATAATCCTAAAGAAATTCATACTTGTTGGCTACTTGAGATTTCTAACCAAAATCAAATTGTTCGCAGGCCACTTTGTGCTGCTAGAGCACAGCTTCTAATATAATGCAGTTAAATTAGATATACATCATCCCCTGTAAGATAATCTGCCAAAAGATTAATTGTGAATGTTGATAGAATTGCAGCACAGAAGATCTTTCGATTTTCCACAATTTCCCCGTCAGTGAGCAAAAGAAGCACACCATTATTCTAAAATTTAATCAGACACAAGATCCTCAACTAGCTTTCATGATGAGGATCTTGTGTCTCGACGTGAAAGGCACTAGATAAAAGAGAAGCTTGTGGATGCATGTGCCTCACCATGTGCTCCAACCCAGAGGTATTATGAGCTTCCTTGTCTTTTTTATTATTATTATTATTATTATTATTATTTATTTTAATTTAGATATAACTTTTCAAATTAACCCTTCCTACACACTACTGTGCCAATAACACACGTGGACCTTGAGTCATTTTAACAAAGATAATTATGCTCATTGCCCCTCAAAATTCATCTCCAAATTATATGAAAAAAGTCATATAAAAGATTGGACAAAAATTAAAAGGCCTTCTTTATTTTTGGAATATCAAGATGACATTCCCTTTGATTTTTTTATCAAAAGATTACTTCATCCTCGTCCTCATGTATAATTACTCAATTATCATCTACTATATTATTCTCATTATTATCCCTCTCTTATATTTTTAATCTAAATTTTGAATTGAGCGCACATTATACAGTTACGATTTGTTACGATTAAGCTATCATACAGTTGTAACAACTATGATTTCATAATTGCTATAACATAAAAAAATTAAGATTAAAATTATTCACGTCCTTCAAAAAAAATTTAAACGATATTTTTTGAGTTTGAAATTGGATCGTTATGAGTTTCACCTAGTAATTAATAGTAGTTTTTTGAATGAACTTTGATTTGATAATTGCGTGTCCCATTATTTTATCCGAGTAAAAGATTATGATCTAATTTAGAATTTAACATTCACGTCGTAGTAATTATAAAATCATAGTTGTTAAAATTGTGTAGTAGTTATGGAGGTCATAACTTTTAATTTGGGTTGAATCATAAAATACACAGTATATCAAATCGAATCTTATTCAAAGATCTACAAATGATTATGGGGTGAAATTCATAATGATCTAATTTGGCATTTTAATCTTAATTTTTTTATATTTTATAATAATTATGAAATCATAATTGTTACAATATGTTTAATTAATATAGGATTTAAACAAGAGATATATAAAGGATAATAATGAAAAAAATATTTAAGAAAGTTTATTTTATAGAAATGAGACGTTCTTTTATGATTTAGAAAATAAAAGACGCTGTTTTATGTTGTTAGTGTTGCATGGCCACAAAGCTCAGAAAATAATTTGTACAAGTTATTCAATAGAGAGGACTCTCCCTTGCCACAGAGCTACGCTGTTTTGCTACTAAAGTAAACAATAACGAAGATCCATATTTAGGACACAGTGGTCATTCTATCTATTACTTTACTGATCGTGCAGTGGCATATAAGTTACTTATTTGTCTTCTCCATTTACAGTTTTACACCAACAACATAAAACGATATGGGCGAACCATTTACTACTTCTTCGAGGAGGGTGGATAAAGTAAAGCTCTGTTTACCCCGAGACATAGGTGAGTAAAAACAGAAGATAAATCGAAGAAGGAAAAAAACAAGGGTTGAAAGAATGAACGGCGTTTATTAAACAAATCATATAATATAATTTTAAAATTATCAAATATCCAATTTT
>JBBUKS010000029.1:10057291-10068842 GCA_038050645.1 Hedychium gardnerianum
GATTTGTTAAAATGCCGTATGAAAGTTATCTGAAATCATTCGTTTCTTTCCCCGGAACCTATTTCTCCACGCAAGTAAACATACCCTTAACAAGTCAATCGAATTTTTTATTAAGATGATTCTTGTAAAAAAAATATATTTGTGATGCTATTTGATTCACTGAAAACAAAAGGTTCAATTATCCAGTAACTTTTCTAATTTTTTAAAAAATATATATATATTCCAGCGGCATCAGAGATGAAACGGTGGGCGTTGAAGGACACAAGTACCAAAGCCAAAGCATATAATAAATAAAGTGAAAGGAGCACGTGAAAAACAGTGCTAATTCTTAATTTTATATTATTTTTAAAAAGTATCTACTTCATTGATTTTTTTTTTTTTGTAGATCTTTCCATTTCACACTCAGAGTTTTGATACTGTCAAAAAGTCCTTGGAAGTTTTCATATTCATGTCATTCTAATCTATGCCGTTAAGAAAATGGTTACGCGGTGAGTATATAGTGTTTTAAGAAAATTTGTAAACTTTGAGAGCTAAAATGAAATTGTGGCTTTTCATCATAACTTCGGTCGGTTTCCTTGCCGTGCAGAGCGAGGAAGAGAAAACCGTGACTCCGCGGGAAAAAGGTATTTAAGAATCGGCTGTGGCTCCTCAGAGCTCCACTAGGGTTTGCTTCTCCGAGAAGAACAGGTCGGATGGAGCTATCCGAAGCCGTGAAGAAGGAATCGAGGTTGAACTCTCTCGGAAGGTACTAATTCCTCTCTGTTTTTTTTTGTGATTCGGGTCCGAAGATTTTATAGCTTTGATTTGGTCCTCGGCGTTTGATTGTCAACGATTCTTTAGGTGTTTGACGATGCCAATGGCGAGGCCATCGTTCGCCGCTTCGGATTCGCCGCTCACCATTTTCTACGGCGGCAAGGCTAGGGTTTACAACGCGATCCCCCCAGAAAAGGTTGCTCGCTTTAGATTTTGTTTTCCTTTTTTTTTTTTTAAATAACTGATGGATCGAAGTTTTAATCGATTTGGGTGGATGCTGAAGCAGGCGCAGTCGATAATGCTCATCGCGGCCGCCGCCGCCGAGGCCGCAAAGGTGACCCCGGCAAGGGCTCCGGTGGAGCCCAACGCAGCTGGGGTCCTCGGGACGGCGCTCACCAGATCTCTGTCACTTCAAAGCTCGACGGCGGAAGGACGGCGATCTACTACTTCCGACGCTCTCTTTATGCTCCAAACAGGTATCTTTTGGTATTCTTTTGTTGAAATAGGATTGAACAAGCCACAAGGCGTTCATACCCGTATATTTCTTATCATTTCTTATTTCAATCAGATTTAAAGATCGAAAACATTATCAGGATGAGTTGTCTGTTTACTTGATCGCAGAGTTGCCCATTGCAAGAAGGCACTCGCTTCAGCGTTTTCTGGAGAAGCGCCGGGACAGGTAATGTCTCTTCCGTTGCCTTCAAAACAAATGCAATTAAATTACTTGGACACGGCCATTGCTGTGAGAACTGAGTAGTAATCTTTCTAATGACGGCCACTTCTCTGCAGGTTGGCAAACAAAACTCCATATGCTTCAGCAATGTCGCCCCACAACATGGAAGTTATCTCTGAGGGCAGTCCTAAACACACATAATCCCTATCAGCTATTACTGAGTCTCTATTGCCTCAAGGAAGAAACTTGATCCTTAAAAATCCAAGAATAGATTGCGTGTTGTATTGTTTGGATATGAACTGGTTGCTATCGTCTGTCTTTGTTTTTTCAATGCACAATTCTATCTTGGGCTCTATATTTGTCACAACTAACTAACTAACTAACTATTGAAGCCTAACGATGGTTGTAAAATTAGCATAAACTAAAATAGTCGGACTGTTTAAACTGAAAATTAACTTTTGAAATTGATTAAAATTAAAAGGTTTATTGTTACAAAAAAGGAGTTTGTTTTGGATCCTCAACGGGCGCCGCGGTAGCGTGTAGCGGTGGGCATCGCGGGTCGGAGTATCCGCGGCCATTGCTGGCCGCTTAAAAGGCCAACAGCGCCGCCTTAGCTGTCGCAACCGCCACCGCCACCTTCAAACCCAACCCTTCCCAGCGCTTTCCGATTCGCTCGCCGCTCCATCATCATCTATCGTCGCTCCCGCCTCGTCCCCTTCCGCCTCCAGTCGCGGCCGCGCCGGCCCCGGCCGCTATGCGGAGCTCCTGAATCATCCCGCGAAGCAGAAGCGAGGAGGAGAGTAAGATCGCTTGGATTTCTTTTTATCTGGCGAGGATGAAGAAAAAGAGTGCGGATCTGGTGGTTGATTTGCCCCGTGGCCGCCCCTCGATGGCGTGGCAGATCTCCACCGCAGGCGGCGCGGCGGCCGACGGCGGGGGGAACAAGAGGAAGAAGCTGTCGAAGCAGCTGTCGATGCAGGAGACGACAAGGGAGGCCAAGTGGGAGAAGCGGCGGCGGATGCTGCTTGCCGTGGAGGAGCAGGAGGAGCAGCAGGCGGAAGAGGTGGAGGAGGAGGAGGGAAGGAAGGTGAGGAGCCTAACGGACGAGGACCTGGACGAGCTGAAGGGGTGCATCGAGCTAGGGTTCGGGTTCAGCGAGGAAGGGGGCGGCCACGACCTCCGCCACACGCTGCCGGCCCTCGACCTCTACTTCGCCGTCAACCGCCTCCGGAACTACTCGTCGGGCTCGGGTTCCACCTCCAGCGCCTCCTCCACGCCGACCACGCTGAGCCCCCGGAGCGCCGACGGAAGCTCCACTTCCGCCGAATCCTGGAAGATCTGCAATCCAGGTACACACTTTCATTAAAAATTGAAAATTCATCGTACCAATTGTCAAAGAGACCGGAGAGAATTCCGATTCCTGCATTTGTTTTTTCCTTTTGGATGAATCGACAACAGGGGACAATCCGCAGCTTGTGAAGACGAGGCTGAGACACTGGGCGCAGGCCGTCGCTTGCTCCCTCCGCCAAAGCTGCTAAACCTTCTTCCAATTGTATTCATGTCTCCATTATCAGTGACTGTAAACTCCCTCTCATCCCTCTCATCGTCATCATCCATCTTCATGTCTCTCCTCCACTTTCTCTCGCTGTACATTCAAGGATCCAGCAATGTCACTGCTTTCTTTTTGATCTACTCAATTTGCTATTTGTCTTTACGTTTTGGATTTTAATCTGCCACTGAAGTTAAACGAATCTTAATTTAAAAAGGTAACGCAAGTTTCCGACTGGTAGATCCATAAATAACTTCGAGCATCTCAGATATTCAAAAAAAAAAACAGTAGATTCTGTGCAGTCATTCCACAATTTCACGGAACGAAGAAGAAAGAATTACAAACATAAAATATCAAACAAGCAAAGCTGGTCGTCACAAATGGCCGAGTGTGCATTCCATCAACTTGAGCAATAGCTGCACGCTACTAGTGGTTCAAGTCATACCACAATGCCCAACCAGCTACAATTATAAATAAAAATCTACAATGCACAATCTAGCAATTAGAGCCTTTTGGTGTCGACTTCACACCAGAGTGAAAGGCATATATATTTATCTTGAGACTTCAAATTTGAAGAAGTGGTAAAGCTATCATAATACCAAACACCGATAATAACAACAGCACTAACCAGAATGGCACTGGTTTTCTTTGCCTTCTCCTCGCCGCATCATCTTGCAGAAAAGGCTGTTCGACGGAGGCGGAGCGAGGATGCAAATTATTCTCTGGCTGTTGAGCAAAAGGCCGTTCCACATTCTGTTGTTGGTAGTACTTCTCTGTATATTCTGGGAAGAGCTTCTTAAAGTTCAGACAATTTTTGCTGTTTCATGCAACAAAATTGTAAGTCTATGAATACATAAAAATACAAAACCAACCAATCTGAAGGAAAACAAACAAATATAAACATAGCACATATTTTGACTATGCAATATGTGGTTAAAACATGTGACAGTCAGCAAAATTGATCAATTTTTTTACGTCCTCCGACTTCTAAGACATGCATGCATTCGCATCTTACATCTTAGTGCAAGATTTCAAGGCTTAAGGTAGTTAAAATGAAGATGGTTTTGAGTTTTGAGATTTTTTTATCACAATATACTAGCATCTTGATATAAACCGAGTACTGCATGCAACTTAGTAATAACAAAGTGCAATCTTATTTCAGTGATCAGGCCTTCATAGTCAAACTTGAGCCATCAATGTGTATGTATCATTGTTTACATGAAATGTAGTGTCAAAAGTGGCATAGACTGGAAAATTGGAATATGACAAAACCTCTTCAAATGAGTGGATTTGATTAAGATCCACGAAGAGGCAGAGGGAGATTCTAAGAAAAACTTATGCAAAGGAAGTAAAATTATACTTGAGTGCTCTTCATTTAACTAAACATATCATAAACTGATCTTAAGTGTAGCTAGAAGACCACATAGGTGGCCATGCATAAAAAACTGAGATATTATAGCTTTGATTGTTGTTGATGGCGAAAATTAGTGTGGAAATGATGGGGTTACACTGTTGGGTTGTGTAAGGCCTAAGATTTTAGTTCCCAAACCTTGAAAACTTCAGATAGTATCTGATGACTGACTAAATAAGCAATAAAAGCAAATGTTTTGTAGCACGCCAAGTCAGAAAATTACTTTTCACAATTGTATGATAGTGAAGCTTTGGATAATTTTCGCTTTTCATCGTCAGAAGATCTAATGCTTCCAGCGGTCTGGTGATTGTCCAACTGCAGGAACATCAAGTTGGTTAAATTAAGCAAAGATATACCGTGCAGAAACATTACAGTGCATCAATTCCATACCAGACTATCATATACTGATTTTACTCAACAGTTGAGTGTCTTTCTAATTAGTTTATTGCAAGAAATATAGAATATATAGCTTAAGATTTCTGTCAAACTGATTATGTTCCACCAGTTGAGTATCTTGCGTTTAAGTGTATTGCAAGAAAGAATGTGTAGCTTTAGATTTCTTTCATACTTGTAGCAAAAGGCAGGTTGTTTTCACCCTTGAAGATTTCTCAGGACAACTTTGATGAACTATGAAACCAAAATCTTAATCATAGTATAAAATAATAAAATAAAAAACAAAAGATGCTTAAATTATGTCCATAGCTTGCTTGTGGTTTCATCTAGAATGCCTTTCCAATTTTGATGATAGATAAATGAGCATCTTATCCCTTTTGCTAATGCCTTGTGGTGTATTTTAAAATTGAAGACTGAGGCCGCATTCTTTGAATAACTAATCATTTCAAATTACTGTTACACCAACTAATCACAAATTCATTTCAAAATTCTCACCAAATATGTCGTACCATTAGCTTTTCTGGTCAAAATATCGTATTATTAGCTTTCGAGTATTAAAAATGAATCAAACAACTTCAATGAGACACAAATATAGCCCACACCTACGAGCTGACAGACAGTTTAGATGAATGAACTGTTAGCTTGAATTGAGCATTTTGAGTTAGTGGATGGATTTGATAAGTTAATGGGTCAGTTTCTACATTTACACAGATTGTGCCATTTATAAATTCAAAGTGGCATTTTAGAAAAGTTTACTTCTATTGGATTATCAAAAGTTCCATTTTTAAGAATTCAAAAGTACAAGTTCAAACTGAAGGGAAATGAAGGTCAGTCAAAGATTCTCTCAGATCATCTGCAATATAATTCTTAGATATCTCTTGACAATACTAAAGAAATCAATTAATTATTGGATTATGATGCTAGAAGTAGTCATCATCATCATTTAGTCATGTAAGTCACAAGTATTTAAGTTCAAATACATGGATTTCCTTTGAACATGTCATATCTTCTTAAACTATTTTGTCACATTTATCATTTGTTATATTAATGTTTTTTAAATTTTCCTAAAACCTCATACATCCGTTGTATTATCATCTCAGGTATTTTTTTTTTTTGCTATTCCCTAAATTCCAATATTGAAATCCATAAAACATGATCGGTTGTACACTAGTTTATAAAATTTTAATGTTAGACTAATGGGTTGACCTTAGAAGCTCTTATATCGCTACTCACTCTTCATGCAATTAATTATATCTTTACCAACATCTCCTTGATGAATAATAGATCAAAGATATCTTACAAGAATTTCAATGTCCATACATTTTGATCATTCCCTAAATTCTTTTTTACTACTGAAACTACATTTCATATATTCACTTATAGACTTATAGTTAATATCTTCAATTTCTAAACAACATTTCATATAATGTTGCCAGAAGTACACAAGCAAAACGTAATGTACAAAATGTAACTAAAATGTTTGTTTTAGAGCCATTCAAAGAATAGAAGTGTTATAACTACTTACCATGAAGGAAAGTAGTCCTGTCAATATACTGCACCAAGAAATAATAAACATCAGAAATCTATTATTAGATGAACCAAGAAATTATCCTAAGAAATTTAACCACCCACGTGCAAAGAACATAACTAAAACAGAATAATGATAACAGTGGTTAATAATATATAGATTGTTCAACTTTCTATTTCCTGATATGCAAATGAAGGCTCAAGTAATACAGGAACAAAAGTCAAGGAGACAAAAAACGGAAAACATAAGGTTATAAATTGTCACTCTCATTATGTTTTATATCTCACCTCGATACAGACCACATAGGATTCCAAGACTCCGGATGAACTGAAAGGAACATAATAATGAGAACGAATTCTTTCTAAATACAACACCAATAGAATAGGAAGCAAATTTATTATAGGACTGTACTAGGAACTTACAATCACTCATGGATAAGCATATTCTAACATTGGGGGCAAATCGACCATTAGGAGTTATCATGCTGGAGAAAAGAGAAATACTCAGTTAATTGCACCCTAGACAATGGAATCTACAGTAGCCCTGTAGCTTTGAAAGTAAAAAATCTTATGAAGAACTTAGGTACCGAATGCTGGGAGGCTTGAATGGGTAATCAGGTGGGAATTTAAGCTTTCCATAGTAATATCCACCTGCATATTAAATTATCATCAGCATGAAACTAGATCAGAAATTGTATAATCGACAATTTAAGGATAAGGTGACCAATGTAAAAAGAATGAATCTAACAAGCACATTTTCCAATTTTATACACAAAACATTACCGTGGTATATGTTATTTGCAGATGATATTATTTTGGTAGATGAGACACGTGAAGGAATAAATGCTAAACTTGAATCTTGACAGGAAACACTAGAAGTAAAAGATTTTAGACTTAGTAGAGTAAAGACAGAATATATAGAATTTAAGTTTAACAATATTAGACGTAATGAAATAATTGTCAAGATAGGAGATAACAAGTTGTGTGGAACTGAAAGTATTTAAAATCATTTATACAAAACGATAGAGGGATTAAGAGAGATGTCTTATATAGAATACAAACAGGATAGTTGAAATGGAGGAAAGCGCTGGATGCTTTATGTGATCGTAAAGTACCTCTAAAACTTAAAGGAAAGTTCTACAAAACAACAGTTAGACCTGCTATGTTATATGGAGCTGAATGTTGGGCTATGACTCGAACACATGATCAGAAGATGAGAGTTGCAGAGATGAGGATGTTAAGGTAGATGTGTGAACATATGAGGATAGATAGAATAAGGAATGAGAGCATTAGAGAGAAAGTTGGAGTAACATCTATTGAGGGACCGAGAGACACGTTTGAGATGGTACGAGCATGTACTTAGACGACCAATAAATGCTCCAGTTAAGCAATATGAAACTATGATAAATACGCACATCAAACAAGGAAGAGGAAGACAAAAAAAGACTTAGTTAGCAATAATAAAACAAGATAAAATTTATTTAAGTATAGATGATGATATAATAGGGGATAGAGCCCAACGGCATAAAAGAATCCATATAGCCGATCTCACAGTGGGATAAAACTTCGTAGTTGTTGTTGTATAAACAAAACATTACCAAGCATATAAAGGCAAATGAGAAAGAAGTAAAGCTAGTGCAGCAATTGAGAAGCTTGACAGAAACACTACTGGATATTATGTTCAATTACTGGATATAGCATCTGGTTAAAAAGAAACTTGAAGACGATGACAAAGAAGAAAAGCTAGTGCAGCAATTGAGAATCTTGACAGAAACAATACTCAACTGATCTTCAAAGAGTTGACAGTTCAAGTAACGTTGACCATAATCTACAAGACAGACCTTCAAAGGATTAAGTTGGTGACAATCTTTAAATGAAACTTTATATAAAAAAAATTCCTTAGCTCTCGCTTAAATTGAGCACTATGGGATTAACTAGTGAAAAATTGCCTAGTGAAGAGAGAGGGAAAAAAAAACAGATAACGCATCAAAGATAGAGTAAAGCTTGATGTTACTCCGTGAGACAAAGATGTAAGCAAGCATTAAGAATAATAGCGTACTAAGTAAAGTTCTAACATTTAACAGAGAGAAAAAACAAAGAGAAATAGGATATTGGAAGAAAGACAATGAATAATCTATCTTTTCGCGACCGAGATGTTGGAAGAAGCAAACAATATATAGTCTGATCTTAAATCATCTATAAAAGAAAAATGAGAAATGGAATAATGGTGGTGAAATTTGAATCCTGAAAATACAGCAGAGAAAGTTACTTCAAAATATGTAATTTTAACAATTGTGACCTTTTTTACTGAGATATGACCTTATGCTGTACTTTCCTTCTTCTAGCTGCCAACTTTCTAGAAAAAACATTTTGTAATATTCCCTCGCTCTGTTTAATATACTCCCTTTTTATTCAAATTATGCCCTTATATCTCTTTTTAATATATCATTTTAATTTTTTTCACTTTTTATTGAGTTAGAATTTACTAAGTCCAAAACATGTTGGATATAGTCTAGGGGTTATTCCTCCTAGGCAAAACCATTGACCTGGAAGTGATAGAGAGAAGTTGTGTGCCCTTTGTACGAGCACAAGGAAAGAGAGAGAGCTCCTCAAAGTCACTAAACTTGGAGAAGAGGACGAGAAGGACAAAAACAAAGATTGGACAAGCTCATCATAGAGGGCAACAGTGGGCTAGAGGAAACAAATGAGCACAGAGGCTAGAGTTAAGTAGGCCGCTCTGAAGCTATGTGGAAGTTGCATTCAATGGAGTAGGCATGAAGCTCCTCAAGCCAATGAAATGTGAGATTGATGAAATTTCCATCAATCAAAATATGGATGATCTGCACATAGAGGTAAACAACCTCATGCTTGCCCATGTTTAGATCAACACTAAAGAGATTCATAATCCAACCAATAACCCATTTAGAGCCAACGAGGTTGGTGTCACAATGGCAAAGGATGCAAAAAAAGGTGCACAGAGGAAGATAGGAGGGAAACTGCTAACCAGTAGCAAAGAAGAGGAGAGAAGGAATTACTACATGAGTGGGTGCTTCACTCGGTTGACATCCTTGGAGTGACTCTAGCATATGGATTAAACCCATATGTTAATGAAAGAACTATCCTTTCAGGGAGAGGGAGACTCTAACATACTACCCAATATGGACTGAATCCATATCATATAACTAATAACTCCAACAACTCTAAATAATGAATTTGAAATCATTACCTGCATATGGTGTGCCATCACTTCCTTCGATGACAAAATCTGAAAAGGTGCCAAAACATAATCAATTCCAATAAAAAAACAAGTAACTTGAGATGGATTAATGAAGATCTGGGACCAATCAAGTACAGGAAAATATTTTGTTATCCATCATTGCAAGGTTTCAAAATATATATATATATATATAAATAGGTAGAATTTAAGAGCTCATGATTCATTTCGATACATAAGGACTACTATCATTTTATTAATGGTATCTTAAACATTTATTATTGAGAGAAACAACAGCTGTACAAATAATATAAATTTATGAAGCGGAAGCGCATATCTTCTTATAGAATATATGGACATGCAATATTTAAAATTCAAACCCTTAATTTGCATGAATCAAAAGCTCCTTGGGGAACATAGTAAAATATAAACATGGCCACAATTCCACACCAATAGTTGGGTGCTACTTACTACAACATAAGAAATGTAGCAGGTATCAGTTCTAAGATTAATTATTGATAGCCCTTGAGGAGAACTGCCATCCACACTTAAACTGGGATACAGAATCAATAGTGAATTGACTGAGTTTAAATGAAATGAGAAATAAAAGACACAGTTTACTAACGCCAATCAAGAATATCTGAAGGAGAAGGGCGAGCTGCAATCTGCGGAGGAGGTTCCTGAAATTTAGTTGTGAAATATTTGATAAGTTTCAACAATAATTGATGATGTTTATCCTCATGATAAAGAAACTGCATGCAAATTGTAAGATACTGCATAAAGAAACGTTGAAAAGGATGAAAAAAAAGTCACTTTTCCAAAACGATAGCATCTGACAGGAGTGATCAGAAGAAATTGTTCCTAATTGAATCACTAACAATATAATTAGCCCAAAACTCACTTATCTAAGCATATAAAAGATGAAGTCAAAAAAGATGTTCATGCTGGAGAACATCAACCCAACTTATAGGTGAGACAGAATAGCCGCGTTAGTCCCATCTACTTGGGATTGGCAGCTCAAGAATAAATAATGATAACTTGAAATGTCATATCACTAGATACAACCATGTTAGCGAAAACAAAAAGTTGGTGTAATCACTACTGCGCATATGCAAAAACGCACGGATTCCATTTAGATTAGTAAATAGGAACGAAGGTGACTATTCATAGAATAGCAAACTTCAGTTACCAATTACCATGGTACATACTCCTGCCTGTACCACATGAAAAAAAATACAGCACAGTTCAAAAATATCGACCACCATAAAGATCTCGATATTCAGTGATGGAAACTTTAAATAGAATAAATGCTACAGAAACTGGCCCATCACATGTTGTAAACAAAAACTAGATCACCTTACAAATTGCACGATATTCTTTCAGAAGGCGCTTGACGCAGGCCCTCTCTGCCATCCGCCACAGCTGAATCCAGATGAACAGACTCCGCCGCTACCCCTAGCACAATTCTCTAGGCAAATCCTGTCAATTTTTAGACATATGCAGAGAAGATTGACCTTGAGAAAAGCAAATAAAGAGCTTTCCGAATCTAATGCCACAACGCAGATGAGTAAACAATATTCACACAGGGAAACTGCAATTTGAGCAAGCGATCGCCGAAAAATGGAATCCCTGGTTACAAAATCGATCTGACGATCCCATGGTCAACCGGTATCTGGAAATAAGATGGGTGAAAGGGAAAGGACGAACCTGTGCGAAGGTCCGAGATGAGGAGCGTTGCCACAAATTCGGCTGCGCCTCGGCCGGATGGCGATCGAGAGACGATCGCAGATTCACGGGAGTGGCAAGAGACCAGCCCAAACTCACAAGGTGGACCTTTAGACTTTGATGGATCGCGACTAAATATTACATTATTTCATAAATTTTAAATATATATTAAAACATATTCTTTTCAACAATTTGTCAAAGAGAACACGTATATTTCAAAAATTATCAAAAGACGCCCTATATTTGATTAATTATTAAAGAAAATACTCAATTATTTATTATTCTCGTTCTATTCCTCCCGCCGAT
>JBBUKS010000029.1:10078441-10092346 GCA_038050645.1 Hedychium gardnerianum
CGAAGTTTATTTTCTTATTGTCGGTATTTTTCATTCTTGCACAATACTTGTAATTTGCATGTTTGTACTACCTTGCTTCTTCGGAAAAATTATTTTAGTGGATTAACTCATCGATACGATCCAAAGAATCGTGGGTTTTTGGAGTAAGAGTCGGCTAGGCCCCGAACAAAATAAAAAGGA
Organism: Hedychium gardnerianum; assembly: GCA_038050645.1. Taxonomy (NCBI): domain Eukaryota; kingdom Viridiplantae; phylum Streptophyta; class Magnoliopsida; order Zingiberales; family Zingiberaceae; genus Hedychium; species Hedychium gardnerianum. Next base: position 10,078,622 of record JBBUKS010000029.1, read on the forward strand.
GTGTGTCTATTTATTTTTAATTTTCGCTGCTATTTTGAATTACGAATAATAATAAAAAAATCGAACGAGATTCACTTCCCCTCTTTCTCGTCTAACGATCCAATAAATAAGTGTGTCCTTTAGTTCATGGTTAAAAAATTATTTTGATAGAAAATTTAACAATCAACTCATATGAAACACGGGAGGAAGTTAGATTTTTTTTTTATTAAATTACCTTTTAATATATATTTTTTAAAAAATGATAAGAACAAGTTTTAATAAATTCCCACTATAATTTTTATGCCGTTTCAAGTTCACAAGCCCATAATTAATACCCAATCCAACATCTCGTGAGTCGTGTCTCCTATGTTTAATTAATTATGTAATTTAAGGGCATCTCCAATATATAATTTATGAGAAATTTGTAAAATTAAAAAATTAAATATAAAGCCTTCAATTATTGTAGATGTGAGGTTTGAAATTTATAATTTAAGAGTAGTAGTAAAAACTTAAATTTATTTTTTTATCTTGAAATTAATGTAATATGTATGAAATCATGCAACTGTATATTATGAATTGAATTATAAAAAAATATATTTAGAGCTCTAATTATTAGAGATGTTTTAATAAATTTTCATATTATTAATGTGGCATATTGAGACCATAAAAAAAATATTTAAAATTTTAATCATTGAAGATGCCCTTAATACTAAATGATAAGTATTGGAAGAAGCTAATAAACACATTTATTTTTGGCTCAAAATTCGTAAACACACTGTGCTGAATATAACTAAACCCACTGATCACCTAATTTAGATTGATTAATCAACAGCTAGCACATGTTAAATGTCTGCTGATCTGGCCAATGGTCGAGTGGACTTTAAATTGAAGCCAAACTGCCAAAGCATGCATTCTGTGCATGTCGACGACGACAACAAAAAAGCAATGGAACACTGCATGCCTAACAAAGCGATGCCAAAGCAAAAAAAGATTGGCAAATGATTAGTCAGTTTTCCACAAATAATTTGTCCACTAGATTCCTCGCAAGATCTACGCCTTCTCTTCCTGGCTCGATCGAGTGATATTACAACGAAGTGAGAGGAGAGGTGGCATCAGTCCTCCTTCACGCAGTAGTCCTCCTGGTTCCCATGCAGCACACGTCGCCCTGCATGGACCACCTTTGCATGCATGCACGTGTAGCTTCGACATGCCGACTGTGGGCTGTCTCCTACCACACCATGTGGCTGATGACCGGATCAGGCGGCATGTCTTAACTGCGAAGACATATAAAAACAACTTACGGTGCAATGTGTGTGTCGCATGCATTCCTTGGCATTTAATTACACCGGTTTGAGACTCCAATTATTTGAATATTACTTTAATTTCAGCCGAGGCATCAATCATGCATGGCCGCATTCCAGTGACCACCACCACCACCACCACCACCACCACTTTTCCACGCCCGAAATGGCTGGCAAGTAAAGAGGCTCTCGGTGTTGATTGATGATCAAGGCAATGCAAGAAGCTAAGCCCTGTGAGTGGATTCCAACTCTTCCCTCGACCGAAATGCTTTTCCACCTACTGCTTCTCCCTTTCATGTCCTAACTAAACATGTGCAGTCCCAAGCTGCTGTGCAGGGCAGGCCTTCCCAAACTGAGACAGGAGGCGAGCAACTAAAGGACATTGTTGTTGCTGTTGTCCCTCCAATTCCAAAAGAGAGTAGCAGAAGTTTCAAGTTGGTCCTTCTTCTTTCAGAAGCATGGGCACATCACAACTTTTGGTGTAAAGTACTTGAATGAACAACCATGGGAAGCTAGCTAGCTGCGATTGTTGGTCCGAGTCCAGTCCAGAATATAATATCGTTTTGCACCTCGTTTTGGCAGCAAGAGATAAACGATTTCTCAGTATATCTATGACACTTTAAATTGGTGATCTTTGGATCCGATAATTATGTTGCCTGAAATCGTTAAATATGTTCTGCTGTACTGTTACTTCTATAAGTACAAGGAAGAAAAGAAGAAAACCGTATATGTTAAAATTGTCAACTTTATCCCTACGCAAGAAGATTAAGATCAGGAAGAATCATCCTTGTCATTGCATCATGCATAATTTACATTAAAAACAGAGATCCCGTGAAGATCATACAATACATAGGTGGAATAAAGGATTAGGACTAAACAGAGGTGATAACATCCTCATGCCACAAAGTGTTATTATCTCGCTACTTCTTTTTCCTCAGGTAATGGCACTGATCATTCCTTCAAAAGAAGCTTCTTCCATGCAACGAGCTGACGTAGAAATTTATTGACCTGTAAATAAATTCAGAGAAACGGTATTAGCAAATTCAGTAGTAGTAGTTCACGTCAGGAGATCGATCAGTCTAAACACGAGCTGATATATAGTTGTCCACCTCAGCTGGTTCTTGAAGAGAGTAGGATGCACTTGTTTCCTTTGCAAACTTAGACACAAGGATCCCTACACCCTGTCCTCTTTCACGCAATACCTGAGATTAAGAGATTAAGAATGAACAGAAATTCAAAATGTTGAGCAGGAAAGGACACAATAAGGGATACTATACCTTGAAAGCATCTTCGTCGGTGCGGTCATCTCCTATGTACACTGGAAACACATTGTTACAATTTGCGAATCCTGCAAAACGAGAGAAATATCGATGTGAATGAGCACAAAGTCGATGAATGATTCTTGCTTAAGGTTGATTACCTATGGACTCTAACAAGAACTCAAGAGCCTTCCCCTTGTCCCATTCGATGCTCGGGCGAATCTCCAATACCTTTCTTCCCACGGTGAGCCGGATTTCAGGGTAGTCATTCACCACTGAACGGACTAGCTCAGCCAATGAGTTCCATATCTGCAAATTATTCAGTAAGAAATATGCTTATTTATACCAATTAATGCAACGAACCAAATAATTAAAGAGTTCTTGTTCTCACCTTTTCCTCAACACATCGGTAGTGGACTGATAAAGAGAAGGTGTTGTTTTCAACTCTGGAACCTGGGACGAACTTTGTTTTCTCTACCAGCACTTTATACACCTTTAAACAAGGAGATTGAATTGATCAGCACAGGTAAGTTCGAGTAGAATTAAACTGCTAACTGATTCAAAAACATCTCTTTTTATTGTTCTTGTATCTTTTTTGGATCATACACACACCTCATCCATCACAGGAAGGAACTCACTGGCCGGTTGAAACAAAACAGGGTTGGCCTGCAACCATCCACAGAGGCACAGAGCACGAGCAGAGATCACAACTGTTGAGGCCGATAAAATAGGAAAGTGTTTGAGTGCAGAGATAGAGACAGACCTTGGATGTTGTCTTTTTGGTGCATTTGCTAGGACCTTTTATGTCCATGCCGTGGCTCCCAGCGTAGTACAATTCCTTCAATCGTACAAAATTGAACACCTAATAACATGCATTCGAGTGAGTTCAAGGGAAACAGATTCGTGCTGACTTCATCCATTGACATGAATAGAGAGATAGGAAGCTCGCCTTGTTCCTGCATCTGCCACTCACGATGGCAGTTGGGAAGTGCCTCGCCACGTCTCTCACGGCCTCCCTCATCTGGATTCATGCGGCGATCAACGCACAATTTCATAGGAAATGTTTTGCAAATTTTGTGAGGACTCACCGGCTCAGACATGAAGGCGCTGTCGGGATCGTCGACGATGGGGGACAGAGTGCCGTCGTAGTCGAGGAACATCACCATCTGCTTCCCCTTTGACGCCGCGACGGCGTCGTTGAAGTTGCCCAGCGCCGACGGGTGCTGCTTCTGCAGGCCGACAAATCCCGCCAAATTAGAACCGTTGAAGCGTGGCAGTTTTGGAGCAAAAGTGATAAAAATTACCAGCCAATACTTGTAGTCTTCATCTGCGGCGACAGACAAATAGGAGGCGGCCTCCCTGGGGTGGGTGGGGGAGGAGGCGCGCATGGAGTCGACCAATGCGCTCGGCCTCCCGCCAGCAATATCTACCTGGCTCAGGAACCGGTTGTTGGAGCCGGCGCGGTGGAGGCCGGAGCTGGAGTGACGCGGTGGAGGAAAAGCAGGGAGGAGAACGGGAGGTTCGACCTTGGCAGCCGAGGCGGCGCCGGGGATGGCGATCTCCTCTGGGACGATGGCACTCTGCTTCACCATCTCCGCGATAGAGATCATGCGACTCTGTTTCCGTTCTGTTTTAACTTTAATGCGGAAAAGAGAGCAGGACAGAAATCAATGGGAGTACGAGGAGGGATCGACTCGTGCTCTTCTTCGACTTCTCCCGTCGTCGAGGGAGCTCAAATAGAAGAAGCAGACAAGGAAGGAAGAGGAGAAGTTGGAACGAAGAGCGCGGCCATTGGCGATTTGGCGGGGATCATCATATAAAGGCTCAGGAGTTGCATGGAGGCGAAGGCGAAGGCGAAGTTGAAGGGAACGCGTGAAAGCTCCCCATGAAATCAACAGCGAGAAAGCGAACCCATGGGCCCCATCTGCCTGGGAAGCACGTCGGATTATGAAAAGCTGACACGCGTTCTCTTGGCGTCCCTGTTTGAGACGTGACAGCCGATCCCTTTCCAGAGTCCCCAGGCTCTAATGAGTTATTTATTATTCACGCTCGATTTTATTTCTTTGTTAATTAATCAATCAATTAATAATTTTGTGATTGATTGTTCATGGGATTTTAAATATGTTATTGTGCTTGCTTTTTGTTTGAAAATTATGAGAAAAGGGGCCGCGGCTTGACGTGGAGCTGTGGGCTAGTTGGGAACCATAAGAATTAATAAAATATGTTAATAATGTTATGCTCATCTTGTCAATGTCGTCGTTAGTAAGTTTATGCTTGTTTAATTCTTTAACTTCATCAATGACTTATACGATAATGACTTGTTCTCCAACCTTCAACGGTCAAATCCCCATGTCCATATGTTGCTCCAAGTTCTAATTCTCCTTCATTAGAGATTAAGTTTAAGTGAAGGCCCATGCTCCCTTTATCCACACAACTTAATTATTTTAATTAATTCAAACATAATATGTCTCTTTAACTTGCTGCACACTTGTTTTAATTGTAAACAATCTCTAAAGTACCACATTAGCTACACAAGGTTTGGTCGTTTGGTTGCTTATACTATAACGTAAGTAATTGGTGTTTGATCATTTAACTATTAAATCTTGATCATAATTATTAAAATAAATCTCGTGGTTATCATATTGATTAAATATGCTTTGCATGCATCACATGTAAAGTAATTACATAATCATTCATCTAGTGAAATGTGCCTTGGAGCTAAACAAATAGGAATGTGAAATGAACAAGGCATCCCTCGACAACTCGACTTATTCTTTATTTTCTACAAATTAATTGCACCATAATTAATAATTAGGACAAAAGCAAAGAGATGTTGTGGTGAGAAGAGGCACCACTTGCATGGTCTAATAGCCATTTATATATTCCATATATTAAGAATAATCTAGATATTCTAACAGTAGCATCTGCATGCATGTCACGTTATAGTGTCAAATGTAATGAGATTATAAAGTTCATTTTGATCATATATATATATATATACTTATATTTATTTATTTATTAGTGTTTCTCCAACTCACTATGATGTGGAAGGAGGGCTTCAACACTCTTGACGGAGACTAATACCAATGAGTCGGTTTATTTTGCATACCCTCATCTTTATTTATGTGTGTATATATAATCCAAAAAAAACAAATATTATATATTTTTCGGATTTCTTAAATGATTTACTTTCACTATTAGTCTATTACAAGACACACGTACGGAAACTAAACAGTCGGAGGCAGGCGCACCACGTCGGCACTCGGTGTGCGGCCCAGACACCCAATCCAAGGCCTTGGTCGGTGACCTTTTCTTACGACTCTTTTTTTTTTTTCCCGTGGGGCCCCGGCGTCAGGTATATTTTGTCGTTTCTTCGTGGGGTCGCCTTCGAATCTATTAATGATTCCGCAACTGCCAAGCAGTGCGGACTCAACCAATTACCGACCTCCTTGTTGGCGCAACTGAGGAGGGCCGAGCCAGGCCCCGCTAGGGACCCCACAATTGACCAATGGAAGGCGGGTATTTAAGGACTGCCACGTTGGATGATCTCCCACCGGCTTGAGAGCACGCGGATCTGAGATCGCCGTCGCCGGCGGCCCACTAACTTGGTTGGTCGGTCGGTTTCAAATTTAGTTGATGAGAAGTTGGAATCCAATTCAGTAGTTGCACTAATGTTCTCCCTTGATCAGTTTTTGGAAAAAGAATATTATAATTTTAAATTTCGTTTTTTTTAAAATATATTTCCAGACAATTAAATATGTCAGATTTTTAGTATAGGAATATACGTGTTGATCATTGGCTCGATAAGCATTTTATTATTTAATTCCTTTTGAAAGGGGGTTTAGTGACCTAAACATGGAATGAAATGAAAAGATTAGATCTGGCCTAATTATTCCGAATGGAATATTGGAGCAACATCCTTTGTATGTTAATGCTCTTTTTATAAATTAAGATAAGATAATTCTAAAGATTTTAAAGTTTTGTGTGATTGTCATATAACCTATCACACTAAGTTGCAGTGTTAAAAAGTAATACATAAAAAATGATATCCTAACATATATAAGAACACTATTAGAAAAATACAAAAATATTGATATCTAAAAGTAGTTGGGTACGGCTCCAATAAATTCAATAATGAGATATATACAAGGTAAGCCCAAATACAACATTATTTAACACCATAAAAAAATTTATTTAATTTTACTTTGAGATGGAACCCAACCATGAATGGCAGTGAATAATGATTCTGCATGACACGGCATGAGTTCCATCACACAGGGACTCTTTGCATATACGTGCATGCTTTTATCACGTCCACCTCTTCTTTATATCACAAACGAACTTAGCACAAAAGCTCTTAAGCATATATACGCATTGCTCCTGCATGCATTGATGCAATGTATCAGTCGATGCCCTTCCAATAATTGCTCTGTACTCATGCATTAGCTCAAGTATCAATCCACGTTAGATTCTCCTGCTGCTGTTCTCCACAATATATCATCACTTAGTTTCGATAAGACACTGTACCTTTTGGATGCTTCACGGTGCAACATGCACTTAACGTTAAGGTATCTTCGAGCTTTAATTTATAAGTGGAAGTAGAATCCATGCATGTCGTCTAAATGGAGCATCTACGTTTGGTAATCATAGTTGGTGTGATAGAAAGATCCATTTATTCAGCATCCATACAAACAGTGCTGAATACAGACATCACACAGTTAAATCAATTGTTATTTGGCTAAGAGCATAAAACAAGAAGATAAAGATTCATTTTCAGATCGAATATTTTCATGAAAAGCAAAAGAAATAAAGACTTTAAATTGCATTCTAAGGGAACAAATCTTTGATTACTTTGATTAATGCAGTATGAATAGAACCTCGAACTGAAAGTACTTCTCGTTCCTACACCACATTAACATTCAGCTACTTCATTTTTTTACTCTAGATTTGAACAACACAATGAGTTTTGAGTTTAATTAGAATATCTAATAAATACATCTCTTACTAGCTCATCCTTTTTTTAAAAAAAAAAGAGAGAGAAAAAAGAAATTTGTTTAGAATCTCATTGTGAGCATAAGCATGGGTTGGCACTAGAGCCATAAACGAGTTTGTGGTATTCAAATTTATTTGATGATAAAATAATCAAGTCAAGTTAAATCGAATCTAAAATGAATCAAACTGTTAAAATGGTTATTTAAATTTGATTTGATTTTTTTTATGAGTTTAAGTTTAATTTAGATTTGATTTAAGCTTGATTTATTTAGATATTATTGAATTCATAATTTAAAATTATCTCATTGTTTGAAAATTTTATAATTTTAATATTGTTTGATTGATTATTAAGTTTGATAATATAAATTTGTTTGTTTCATTTTAAAAGTTTTTTTTTGTTTATTTGTCATGTTAATAATAGTTTTATCGATTACTATGATTTATTCGTGAATATTGTTCATGAATAATTCACAATTCATATTCATGAATATTAACGAGCTCCATACATATATATTCAAATTTATTTATTTAATTAAACGAATTATTCAAACTTTTTTATTTAATTAATTTAATATGTATATATTAAATGAATATAAATAAATTTTTATTAAATTAAATATCAAATTTGTTCATGAATATTTGATTGATTTATCGCCTTAGTTGGTAGGAGCATCAATTAACGTGCTTCAATTCTGGATGCATGAAGGCGATGTAATTCTAACTTTTTGCCAAAAACTAGTAACATGCATGGTGCCAATCTTCTGTGACATTGTTTCGTGAATAAAGCAGGGCATCTGTATCCATCTCGTTAATAGAATTTATGATCATGATAATAAAAAGCATGGTGTCTTCACCTCCATATATAGTTGAGCCAAAGGCATTCAGAACAGTTACAGCTTCAGCAACACAGTACAATTACTAGAAACAAGTTTCAACCAGATCGTCTGCGAAGGTTGATCTCTTCTGTAGGAGCGAGATAAAAAATGTGCTAAGTAGCAAACGAGGTGATTCAAAATGGCAAAGCAGGCCGGCATGGCGAGCGTTTTACTTGGTCAGGAAACATTAGAAAATCAAAACACAGATGTTAAGCTAGAAGATCTATAATGCCATAAGAGAGCTCAATCCGGATACACCAAAAAGACTCATCGTAGCTGAGCAGAAAGGCTAGATAATGAAAGTACCTTCACCTTCTCAAAACCCCACACTGCTGTTTTACCAGACGAAACTAATCTCAATTTACCTCATCAGAGTACAATGTTTATACAAGTTAATTTGCTTGACCTACTCTGTCCAATCCTTAACTTATTTGTCTCGCTTAACTTATCCTACTACTCCGATCCACTTGACTCGCCTAGTTTACATAGTCCATCCAATCGACAGGACAATCAATCTTTATGCATCAGCTGGCCCTTGCGTTGTCCAAATCAAGAACCAGCATCCAGCCAAGTCCAAGTTCTCACAGTTGAGTCGGCTGTTGAGCACCATTAAGCTACTCACTAGGCATTAGCTCTGTCTCCTAAGCTTCCCACACCAACACATTCCTTCTGTTTCTTTTCCATCCTTCTTTATTTTTGTGTTCTCATAAAAAAAAGAGCTAATATTCAAACATAAAACAGAAATCAATAACATCTCTAATTTACATACTGCAGCTTATATGATGAATTTGTCTGCATTTTCTCCTCCCAAATATATAACTTTATTGTTGTCTTATCCTTAATCACCTCATCTCCTCCAATGACTCTGTGAGCACATTTTCTTCTTGCTTTTAATTTGACTAGATTTTGGTGATTAGTTCAGCAACTGGATTAGAAATGGAGCCTTAGCGCAATGATAAAAATTGCTGTCATGTGATCTTGAGATCACGGGTTCGAATTATGGAAACAACTTCTTGCAAAATGCAAGGTAAAATCGAGTACAATAGACCTAACGTGATCCGATCCTTTCTTTGAACCCCGCAATTGGACTTTTTTATTAGTGTCTGATCCAAGTAAGAATGCATTATTCGTCAGTATACGTGACTTCCATATATAATAATTATGTTGGTCCCTTGAAGAAAATGGTTAACAATATATTTCAATTGTAATATAGATAGCAGACAAAAATATAATAATAAATGTGGGAATTTTATGCCAACCTGGTGTCCAGCTGAAGTATCACCTCAGTACAAGTGAATGATTAGTTCTTGGTTCTTTCATTTCACTTTCATTCGCTGATAGATAGAGTTGCCATTGTCTCATAAGTAAACATCTGAGACTACTTCAAAACCTTCTGTTCAAACCTCTGCTACTCGATTGAAATGTGGAAATCTCCTACTAATTGAACTGCATAGATTTAGAACAACTGGTTGCAGGTGCGATTTTAGAAAGACTAGCTTTAGAGAGATCAAGAACAGCAGGTTAGGTGGGACTTATAAAAGAGTGATTAGATTCTGTAAGCCGAGTCTTTTCTCTCTATCGTCTCATGGTTTTTTTGGTGGCATCAGACTGTAGTAGATTTGTAAAAGATAAAACCCATAACGATTCAGCCCTGTTTTGCAGTTTAAAGGCTGTTTCTTTTGATGTTTGTGCACTTTAGCTCTTGTGACCCCTTGCAGACAGTATTTTTTTCCACTTATGCTGTCTATTTCTCTTTGTCGACAGATACCTTATTGGATTTGTTTGATTTCATCCATGTTTAGTACAAGCAATATTCTCCTTTCAGTAATAAACTAATTAAGTTTACCAGTAGTACTTTTATTGTACTGCCATTACAATGTTATGGTAATTGATGTGGTGGAACTTGGGCAAGCAACTCTCGACATAAGTTGGTTCATGCCAGTAATAATGAGAATCGAAGAAGGCTAAACAAATGAAAGAACACAAAGGAAGCCATGCCAAGCGCAAAATGGCTAAAATTTGACAGCTTAGCCTAGAAATTCAGCTTTTGTTCCTCATTAGTTCACTTGAGTAGCCCCTTCAGAAAACAAATGATTGACCTTTGCAAAAAATTTGAAATAAAAACCATAACCATTTTCTTATGTAGAATTGCCACTCCTATCTGATGAAAATCACATCTACTTTGCATTTTAGTAGCGGTGTCTGATAACGTTCACTGTCAAATCATGAATTTAGAATCCACACGAGTTTATTCCCATCACTCTACAAAATTTCAGCAAACCACTAATTTGCTACGATAAGCTCTTCCGGCAAACTTAGTTAATCTGCCATAACTACCAACCGGGCGAAAATGCTGCAAAAGTGGATCTAAAAAGAATTACTCAATACACTCTTTTTCAGCAAACCACTCTTTTTCCTGAACTGATGGAACAAAATCATTAACAAATGTGGATCTAAAAAGAATTACTCAATACAGTGTGGAAGGCAAAAGAATAATCTCACCTTATCTACATGTATCCAACAAACTAAAGCATTGTCAATGTTCACAGTATTGCAACCTCTCAGGGTTGACAGTGCCACTGCTATGGATTTCAGAAGACTTGAACTGTAGGAAACCAATCCCTGCAAATTAAGTCAGTCAAATTTATCTCATGCTTTCAATCCAACATCTCTCTCTGTTTAATGTATCATGTGTAAGTTACTAGCCTTTGACAATGCCCAAAATGAGGTCCACAGAGGAAGAAAATAATGAACTATCCGAGAATTTGCCATCATTGAATTTATACAAAAAGTAATCAATGAATGAAAAAGGTGTCACAACATGCATCCTCCAGTTAAGGGTGCTAAGCACTGCGAGTTCCATTCTCTGTATAGTCCTGGCTTCAAATACATATTTTGCCTCACCAACCTATTTGTTCACAAACAAAGTTAACCCACAAGTAACATGATGTTACAGTCCAAGATTTTTCAAGTAAATTGGTATATATTTAGTTTCTTCCAGAACCTGCAAGTCCAGAGATGAAGGCACTTCTGTTTCCTCCACCTTGGCAGCAAGAGATAAACAGGCCACTGATACCAACTGTGTCATCCAAGCCTTGTCGGTCTGAAGCAACAGTTTCACAAACATAGCACGGTGAGAAAAATCAAAATTTTCTTTAATGAATATGTTCTAGGTCTCTTTTCTTACCGGGAATTGGTATGAGGAGAGGAATCGATCCAAGTAATTTACAGACAAATAGGCGCTTAGAGGTCCAAAATTGTAATGTGCAGGAACCTGTTCATTCGGAAAGAAATGCCCAATGTTCAAATTGATCGATCTGTCAGGATCATGGAAAAATCAAGGAAAATGCAGAGTCTAACCAGCTGGATTTTTTTTTTAGTAACTAGAGTAGTGTGGGGAGGAGTTATCTAAAAGTGACCAAAGAAATAAGCCTGATAGCTTACCCCAAGTTTTCTAGATCTTCTCTAGCAAAGTAACAGGGAAGAGAAATTGATTAAAACTAGGCCAAATCGAAAGGATACCAAATCCTGGATTTAGAGTTTCCATTATTCCTTCATTTCCAATGAGCCTCACATGTAAGGAGGTAAGAATTGTCTTGTGTTTTAGACTTAGCCCCGACTTTCTTCAAGTCTTACTTTCTTACTCAGTCAGTACAAGTCTTACAAGTTTCAAACAACAAGACTGATTATATTCCTTATACAGTTACTGTTCTACTCAGTGTATTCCTTATTAAGCTTCCATAGAGTACAGGAAATGATAATATAGGAACTTACAAGAGCTTATAGAAACTAGGAAATTTCAAGAACTGGAAGTTTGCAAGAACTTATAGAACACACCACTGCCTATGCACACACCTGTCTATGCACTGCCTTCTTTTACCAATAGTCCTTAATAAAGGATTATTTTAGTGTAAGGAGTTACCTCTCTTCTCGGTGGGTGTCCTTAGCCATAATTCATAATTCTCATTGAACTTTTTGGATAATTTACTTCATAAGGTGGCCTTGAAAAAGCGGAGGATTCAATAGCATTCATTAGGTTTTTCTTAGATACTACTGATATACTCTGTACATCTGAGATACTTTGTACCTCTGATATATTTTGAGTATCTTCCTCACATTTTCGGGCGATTATATTTCTTTCTTCATCAAAATATAATTCCTAATTAGCCTCAAGCTTTTGGTGTCCCTTATCAAACTGTTCAAGTTCAGCTAAGTCATTCCAATCTAAGTATGTTGCAACTTTTGCCGGAAGATGGACATATTCGTCTAATTCATCAAAGAAACTTATTTCTTGATACATTAAGTCATATGCTTTCATACTGGCTTGCTGAATTTTGGTATTTCTAACCTTACTCAGATGTGTTTTTGTAAGTTTCTTAAGTAGATTAAGTGGAGCGTTTTCTTCTATATTCATTAAGTTCAAGTCATCTTCTATCTCATTTTCATTTTGAGATGTAGAAGGCTAGTATCATAAAAATCTAAAAGTTAGGTTTCCTTTTCTGTCTTTGTACAGTATAGAGTCCGTTGGTCTAAGTGTTAATTCAGGAATTCCTAGATTGATAGTTCATTCTAATCTTACTAAAGTTTCAAAATCAAAATCTCTTGGTTTTAAGAAGTAGATTCCTTTTGAAGTAAGAGTTTTAATAATATCATTAATTTTTATCTTGAAGTTGTTATTGATATGATTCATTGTTTTTCCTAGAAATATATATCCAACTGAATATTGTTATTCTGAAAATCACCATACCCTTTAGCTTGTACCAAAATTTTAATATGCTTCACAAAATCCCTAATTGTCATATTAAAATTTGGACATAGATAAATAATTCCTAAGTTATTATTCATATATACTTCCATAAGTCCTATAACCGCCTTTTCTTTATCAGAAAAATAGTAGTCATATAACACGAGTAAGACCTTTCACTACAATTTTTTCCTGGATTAGCGACGGAAAAGTCCGTCGCTAATTACCATTAGCGACCGATTAGCGACGGAATATTTTCGTCCCTAACCGACCTGTTATAAAAAAAAAATAGTGACGGAAATTAAATATTCGTCGCTAATAGATTAGCGACGAAATTACTTCCATCGCTATTAGCGACGGATATTTAATTTCCGTCGCTATTCGATTTTCATTAGCGACTGATTTTATATTCCATCGCTATTTTTTTTTAATTTGGAATTTATTAATAAAATTATCGACGGAATTTATTATTCCGTTGCTAAATTTCTTACATTAGCGATAGAATAATAAATTTCGTCCCTAAATATTTTATTTTATTTTAAATTTTATTAATAAAATTAGCGACGGAATTTATT
>JBBUKS010000029.1:10099132-10145326 GCA_038050645.1 Hedychium gardnerianum
AAGCTCAAGCCAAGCTTCAAACAAGCTCAAGCTCGTAAAAAATAAACCAAGCCAAGCTTGAACAATCATTTCAAAAGTTTGGTTCATTTTAGGCTCGGCTTGGCTTGGCTCGATTACCTTATCAAACAAGTTTGAATACCCCAAAGCTTGACTCGACTTGACTTGTTTACCGCCCTATCTGCGGGATATATAGTTGTGTGTTTCAATTCAATATTGATCACCAAGCATCATCAATAATGAATTCTATCCATCGGTGCATCAGTTCATCAGTGGTTTCTTCTTTTTTTTTCCCACTCATTTCCAATCTTTTCCATCAATAATAGCATTGGCAATTATGTTGTGAAAAAAAAATGTACTGTCCATCGCGTCGTTAGTGTGTTTCCTCTTTCTTTTTTTATTTTATTATTTTATTTTGCTCTTCTGTTTGTAACCGCAGCATCGTTTAATTAGGACCAAAATATTTACATGATGGCAGATTCGATCTACAAGCTGTTCTTCATGAAAAAGTACACGAACAGAAAACAATTCATTCGCATTAATTCTTTTTTCATTTCTTAATTTGTCTTGTTTTTCAATATTTTTATAATAGTTTATACCCTTTTTAGGAAAATGAAAAACAGAGAAAATTTTCATGAATCAAATAACATAATACAGCGGAAATAAATCTAACTATCTACTTGCATCTCCTACTTCGACAAGAGGAATTACTATCTAAGAATTAGATTCACTCTTAGCTCTCTCCTACTTTACACTTCTCCCACTCTTCCTGCCTCTATTACTGTTCTATTCTACATCACTGAAACACTACTCCAGAAAATTCAAGTTCGAGTTAGAAAACAATAGTGTGCTGGTTTCAGATTTTGATCCTATGCTTCGAACTGCAAGACTATTCATATGGATTTTCATGGATGCAAACACTCACGGCGACCATGTATGGGGAGACGGAGTCCCCGAGGATCTACTCATCTACTCCGGCGGTGAGTTGCATCTCTGTGGAAGGAGAGGGAGAGCGAACTGCGAAGGAAGACAGAGAAGGGTTTAGGGTTTAAATCTGGAGGCGGCTTTGGAGCGACGCTTGATGTGAGCCATCGGATAGATAAGAAGAGGTAGGGATCACCGTTGGTTCGTTTGCCAAACCCCCCAAGCCGCGGTTTTCGGACCGTTACAAACTCATACCCGGTTTGTTGCACAACGATACACGGTGCATAACTCGATGAGTCGGTGCAACTTCGATTTAAAGTTTTAAAAAAATATTTGAATACGTTAAATCTAAATAATTTCATTTATAGAAATAAATAAAAAAAATTGAAACTTACAGGAATTAAAAAAAAAACAGATTAAATTATGAGCTAATATTTTACTTGTGTTTGATAGGTAGTTAGGAACGGTAGAAATTTTCTAACAATTCTTGATCGGATGGATCCGAACAGCGGATGAACAGGATGGTGAGGGCTGCGGTTGATTCGAGCAAAATGAATTAGAATAAATCCCACGGACGGACGGACGCCTTCCACCCGCCACCTGATGCTGTGCTGCTCCTTCCGTTTGATGAGATTTCTCATCCCTTATTTTCTCCTATTCACGTTCAATCCAAGACTAACAGCTGAGATCGATCCGCGTGCCCTTTTCGACCTCGGAATTGAACGGAAGCAAGGTAAATTTGAGATAGTTTTGCTAGAATGGAATTTTTCTACCCTTTTTCGGTGTGGTCGCATTTATTCCATCGAGACCTTGATTGGAATATGCTTCGATTCCTTTGCTCGTGGACGACCTCAATCTTGCGCCATTATTGACGGCGTCGCAGTTGGGGTATTTGGATCCTGTAACTGTATATACTGCTGTTTGGGACGGGAACTGGAGGTTGGGTGGGTTTGAAATCTGTGATTTGGCTTCTCTCGTGCTCCTTGCCGTGTTTGAAAAGGTTTTTTTTTCTTCCTATATTAGATTTTTATAAAGATCGAATTTTTCCTGCGATCTTGTGGAGTTTCTCCATTATTAGTCCTTTCGTCCCGTTTCCGTCTCGGTTCCCGGTACGTATCCTCGAGTTCCAGCAATACTTGAGATTCCCAAGCGGTCGAGATTAATTGAAAGGTCTGATATTCCGGATTTTGAGGGTTTCTTCTTGACGTCTCTTCAAGTCTCGGCGGTAGGCCTAATCTTTCATTTGCGCCAAAGGAGGTGTCTTTGGGAACGATGAATGCTGTCGGGAAGCTCGGCAGTTACATCTCTCAGGGTGTTTACACCGTCTCCGGCACCTTTCATCCGTTCGGAGGAGCGGTGGACATCATCGTGGTCCAGCAGGAAGATGGGAGCTTCAAGTCCTCCCCGTGGTACGTTCGGTTTGGGAAATTCCAAGGTGTGCTTAAGACGAAGCAAAATGTTGTCAGAATATCCGTCAATGATGTTGAAGCTGGGTTCACTATGTTCTTGGATGGCAAAGGAGAAGCCTTCTTTCTCAGGGACGCTGAAGCTGGAGAGGCAGAACTTGCCTTGTCATCACCAACTTCGGGGGATGAAATAGAAGGAATGGCAAAGAATGAACAATATGAGAACACTCATAGCTTTGAAGTTGATGGGGGACATGATGGGATTGCTAATATATCAAGTCAGATGAGTTCAAGGAAATCTACATTTTTTGGCCTCATGTTTGGGCGGAAATCAATCAAGGAGAACGACAAGGGTGGGGATATAGGGAGAGTGAATTCATTGGAGCGTGCTGAGATAGCAGCTGATCTCTTGGAAATGAAGTGGTCTACTAGTATGACATCTAGTAACCTGAAAGTGAATAACACCCAGGTAAACATGCTCAATAACAATGATATGAATGTTTATGTTGCTGATGAAGATCCTCGCGTTACACTTTTTCCAAAAGAGCATTTACTTTGTGATGAAAATCTTAATTCTCATAGTGAGAAAATGGATGATAGTTTAGGGATGGGAATGTCAAGTAGATATTATTCGGAAACAAAAAAAGATGACGACCAATCATATCTAGGTGTCAAAGAGGAGATAAAAAATCCATGTACAGAAGAAAACTATGATGAACAGAACTCTGAAATTGTCCTTGGGAATAAGAACCCTACTGGTGTTCAAATTTGTGACTTAGGTAATGCTGAAGCTGAAGTAGACCATACTCATATGAAAACCAGGTTGATTGAGAACTTTGATGAAACAGTCTCTCATGAAAATGTTCAATTATGTACCTTGGAGATGGCAGATTCATCACATAGGAATGAATCAATCTCAGAATTAGTAGAGGTACAATCAATTGACACTGATGCCAAAAATCCTGGTTCAGCTACATTTCACGATGATACATCTGAATCTCATTCTGGAAGTGGCATGGATATGCTGTCAGGTGTATCTTCATTTGAAAACAGGAAAACCAATAATGCTTCCTTCATCTATTATGAGAATAGAGAGACCGCAAATATTAAGTTAAATAATTCAGATGAAAATTGTCCTGAACATGTGGATGGTGGGATTGAGCCTAGCAACAGTGGACCTCTTTCTGATGAAAGTAGTGTATTTCCAGCAACTTCACCATCCAAATCAGCTGCATCATCAGTTATAGGAGTTTCAAATGTTTGCCTTGAGCATAATTTGGAGGCATCCAACTCCAAAAGCAGCAATTCTTTTGTGTCTGAGAAATCTCAACATGGGTCCAACATAAATGACCCATTGGAGACTTTGTATGAGAATGCCTTATACACTGAATCTGATCACATTCCAAAATCTGAACGAATGTTACATGCTCTTCCTTGTAACCGTGAAGTTGCCATTGTTGTTGAAAAAGAAACAGTTCAGAAATTTGATTTTGTTGGGTGTTCCACTGATTTGAGGGAACAAAAAGTTTCTGAAAACCTATCTTTTCCTGTTTCCATGTCTAGTGATACACTTGATTCTACTGATGCTGCAGAATCACATAATGTTTTTGTACATCCGAGTTCCTGCAATTCAATTAATGTAGATCAAAACACGGGAAGAGTTGATGCATTTGTCAATATGACTTGGCATTTTTCTCTGGAGGGGGTAAATATTGATGGGGATAGCAGTATGCCTATAGAAGCAACTGAATACAATATTCAATATTCTAAGAGCTCGGAGGATGTCCAATTTCCATTTAGTGGCGGTGAAAATTTTAGCACCGAAGAAATTGACACCAACCTATTAAACATTGAGAAAGTTGCCATAGCCAACACACCAGCAGATACTGCAGAATCAAGTGAGGCAGAGCAAGATTTGAAGATCAAGAAGCATAAACTGCCCCCAAGTGGAAATTCATATCACACCCTATCTCCTTCTAGTCCAATAACTATTCTAGGTTGTAAGCCATGTCTCGGAGAAACTAACCTATCATCAACATCTTTGCCCATCATTCGTAGTCATATTAATGATCTTGAAAGATATTATGTTCATCAATCACTGAGTTGGTCACCAAATTCAGTAGCTGTCAACCATGAGCTGGATGCACATACAATCGAAGATTATAGTTCTTTGGAGTTGAAGGCAGAGCCTCAGAGAGAGTGTATAAATAGAGAGAAATCAACTGGTACTGATCCTGCTATTTCTGCTAAGAATGAGGAACAGGAAGGTGCGATGTCAATTGCTGCTGCTGGTAAAGAAATATTTCTTCGTTTATCAATACTTTTTCCTTTTTCAAATCCATATCTTAAATTTATACTATCTTTGAAATTCTAACTACATCTGATTTGCAAAACCTAAAATAAGTGTAATAGGGAAGCAATGTGTTTTCTGTCATGATACAACATGTTTTCTTTTTTCCTTAAAAAAAGGACCAGAGTTAGATGACCTTAAAACATACATATTTTCTTGACTTGAAGAATTGTTCATCTAAATGCATGCTATTTCATCTTACTTATCATTTAAAATATTTCTTTGCAGACAGTACTAGAAGCAAGTATATGATTAGTTATATGGTAAATTTTTGGAATGATAGCATAGCATGTTTTTTGCAGAGTTATCACTCCATAAGAATGTCTTGTTTGAAGGTACAAGAACTCATGCAGCTCAACAAGTATCTGATGCTGAAAAGGTGAAGAGAAATTTTCTGCCTTTAATCCTGCATATGCGAAGAATGAAAGGCTTGTTGTTAGTAAATAACTTCCATTCAATAATCTATACCTATTACATTGGTCATGATTTATTTTGGCCAGGGAAAATTGTCTGATCCTCTTGGTATGACACAAGTGGATGAATCTTTGAAAAAATATGGAACTTCAAGAAGCCTTGCAGCATCTCGAGGCAATTGGAACCTATGGCCTTTCTTTAATAGGTCCAAGACCATAAGCAATTCCAAAGCAACCTCTGAAGGTAAGATGGAGATGGCTGACGATCTGGCTTTCAGAAGCACAGGAAACATGACTCTCGAAAGTAGCGTGCCGAAAGAGAAGGGAACAAAGAAGCTTCAGTCATTAACTCCGACGACTGAAGAACTCGCTTCCTTGAATCTTAAGGAGGGAAAAAATTTGGTTAAATTTAATTTTTCTACTCCAATGCTTGGACTGCAGCAGGTTTTCCCATCATTGTTTTTTCTTGCTGTGCATTCAACTTGCTTTCCGTATTCTCATTCATTGAGAAGATACCTAATTCTTTCATATTCAGTAGGTTGATGCAAGGATTTACCTTTGGAAATGGAATACTCAGATAGTTATCTCAGATGTAGATGGAACTATTACCAAGTAAGAATTATTTGAGCTCTCACTAAAAATGCTTCTGTATTGTTTTCCTTTGTGGTGGTTAATCTTTTTTCAGCTGTCTGCTCTAAGATAGCATCCATCCTTGTAGAAGGAACTGGTTTGGGCTGAAATTTTGCCCATAAACTCTGCTAGATGACTCTGCTAGATGCCTGCATTTTTCTCATTGGCATCGCTTTGTTTCAAGGCTCCATCTCTTTGATGTTAACTAATTTGACTCATATTACTAGAAGAAAGCATCACTTGCTTTATTTTATTTTATTTTTTGACTTCCTACTCCATGTGCTATAATCCCCCTGAATAATGCCTTCCACACATGCAGTTTTATTTTAGTTTAAGTATACTTGGTTAATTATGCGCCACATGACAATTGTGCTAAGCATTGCAAACATCTAGTTACTAGCGTGTTTTGCCCCATACAATGGACATGAGCTCTTGCACTCCCCCATTTTGCAATAGAGTGGTGTCCGTGTGCACTCCAACATGTTCATGACTATCAAAGGTAACCCAAGTATATTACATCTAACGTATCACTCTCACTGATAGGTCAAGCACAGTCAAAAATAACACATTATAAACTGATATATGGTGCATCATTATCCTAATGGGCTAAGGCTCTGTCCGCAATATATCATCACATCCTAGACTATGTGAGAATCCTAGTCTATTTTGCCCCACATCCAGAACTAGTTGAACAGATTACAGATATTAGAAATCTCCATGACCACAGACAAAAGGCAGTGCACCTTGTGCTTTTTCATTGTCACTTTAGTCCTGAAACAAAGGGCAGCACGCACAAAGTTCATTCTAAGTTGCACAATATTTCATATTTAGTTAAGGCAGAATTGTTGTTGTAACATTAAACACTATTTTCTAGTTCTCTAAATGTTATAATCATTATTTTCTAGCTCTCTAAATGTTATAGTCAAAATTCTTGAGTATGTGGCTCAACAATTTTTGTATTATTTTTCTTTGTTGTTTCGCAGATCAGATGTTCTTGGACAGTTTATGCCTTTGATGGGTGTAGATTGGTCCCAGACTGGTGTCACTCATTTATTTTCTGCAATCAAGGTTTGCCGATATTTTTCCTCTTTTACTGCATTTGGAATTTGGCATTTGGAAAACCACAGATTTAGTTTTATTGTTAGATTTTCTTTTGATGTTAGAAAAGTATGGTTGAAATATGTATTACAAGGAATGTTAACTTACCAGGCGCAACCACTGGCTCAAAATGTTGAAGCCCAAGTTTATAGCTAAGTCTTTTAAATCTGTTAAGCTTGTTCATTAGCCAACAATTCACCATGTGCGACTATTTTAGGTTGGTATAATCTTCCTCATTTAAGGCTTGACATCCTGTTAAGGCCCAAACTCTCAACTTTCAACCCCAAATCCTCACTATTCAGTAGCATGTGTGGCCCAATAGTGGATACACAAGTAGTCCTTTTCAAAATCTCTCCGTGTTTAGGATTGGTCTGCTTTGATACTAATTGTCCTACACTATGCTGCTTAAATATGAGAAAGGACCAAACCCAACTTCTTATAAAGCTCTTTTGTTAGCTAAGTCATCTAAACTTATAAGCTCTTGTTAGCCCACAACTCACATGACCATGTGAGACTCTTAGAATTTTTTTTTATTGGAGTAGTGTGCAACAATAAAACCAAGATTTTCTCTCTTTTTTATTTTGCTTTTTGTTTTTAAGGGGTTCTTAGAAGAATTACACTTGTCTGTCGTTTTAATCTTTAAGATAATAAGGGTTGTTACCCTATCCTGGGAGTTCATTATCATTGGGGTGGCGTTAAGAAATTCCTAGACTTTCTCTTACTATGTAGCTTATGAAGTACCAAATTCCAGTTAGAAAATTTCATACTTATTGAGCACAGATGGGACCGTGAGGTGCTTCTATGTTTATTCTTCTTCTTGCCCCATTCGTTATCATTGTAGTGCTTCCTTTATAATTAGTGGGGAACTAGACTTTCCAATCCAAAATTGAAGCTAAGGGTTCTAAGGAATGAATTTCTCCTACTGCACTAGAAAGAAGAGATGCTACTTTATTTTGTCCATTTTTGCACAAGTGGTTGTAAAATGATTGAACCTCACAATGGTTGATTGCATTTTGTTACTCACAGGAATAATCGGTTCTATTTTCCTGGCACTTGTTCTTGCTAGCAGGTTCAATATCCTGTTGTTATAACTAAAGAAAAGAGGGAAGTTAAATTGTGGTTGAGGAAGATGACAAGAATGCCTGGCAAAAGATAACCCCACCCATCTACATGACCGGGCTATAATGGGTTGTGATGGGTTTGATACCCTCGTCCATTTAAACACGACTCATTTTACTTATTTGAGCACAACGCCTTTTCAACTACTCAAATATGACATGTCACCTGATAAAACATTTATTCATTGTCTTGGTATGTTTTTCTGTTTTACATTTGGGCCTCCCAACATTGTTTTCCAAACAAGTGGTCACCTTAGATGATCCATTTAATTAAACAGGTCAACGCAACCTGTTTAAAATCATGTCGTATTCAGGTTGTAAATTTTGATTCATTTATCAAATGGGCTATGTTTAGATTAGATTAATTACATCGTAAGTTAAGACGACATGACTTGTTGACCTGAATTGCCACTCCTAATGACAACTAAGTGTACATTGTTGATCCGGGGGATGAATTTCTACTACTTTGACACCATTTGACAGAGCTCTAGGATAGATCGTGTATTTGATGTTGCACCAAGATAGATTGTTTGCATTAGTTGGTGATCTCATGAGAAAGGAGGGTTTCTCATAATGAAAATTGTATCATTGGTTGATCGTCTAGAACACTAGAATAATGAGATGTTGTTCTCTTTTATGGGTTTTACAATAACCTGGCTCATAGATAAGATAAAATAGACTAGATTTCTTGGAACTATTAATAGTAGAAACAATAAACCTGCAGTTAGTCATAGAAATAATTAAAAAAAAGAATTTGATCCAATTTATTTTTAAAATGACTAATTTTTATTTGCATCACTTAAGCTGTTAGGTAAGTTTCCATTTTGATTATGTATCATCAATATTTATTTCTTTAAGATGTTGCATTGCTTGGAATGAGTTTTATAAATTCCTACATCTTAATTTTTTTGTGCAATTAAATAGCCACACGATATCATTTTTTAGTTTTGATTCTTGGCAATTGTATTATTTCAAGATAAGATGATGATCTAGTTCAGAGCACTTTAAACAGAATAAGTTTTCTTTTTCTTCAGGAAAATGGATATCAATTGCTCTTTCTCAGTGCCCGTGCAATTTCACAGGCTCATTTAACAAGACAATTTCTTTTCAATCTAAAACAGGTAATAGACAAGATCCTTAATGCTTTAATTGTTTGTAACTACTACTTATGCTTAAGTATTGAGACAGGACTCAAGAGGAAACACTTCCTCACCTGTTCAGGAATCTAAAATTATATTTCAATTTGCAGGATGGAAAGGCTTTGCCTGATGGTCCAGTTTTCCTATCTCCAGATGGCCTCTTTCCTTCACTTTACAGGGAAGGTATTGGATTTGGACCTCAAATAATTTTCGTTTTTTGATTGAGATAGATATAAGAAATCTTCTTGTTTCTTTTTTATCTATCTTTCCTCCCTTGTAGGAGTAGTTATTGTTCAGTGCAATGAAATTTGTTAATAAATAGGACAGTTCAAAAATTAAATATCTCTTGATTTATAGATCTATATGGACTACATATTAATTTTAGTCTTTTAGTCTTCTATCACATATCCTTAAAGATAAGCAGTCATGGTCATTTGGTGGAGAAATATTGGTGTACTTATTTAGTCGCCACACTCACGGGTTTTATTATGTAATGAATCTGTGGAAACCCTTCAAGAATGGTAACAATGGTCACATAACTAAATCATATATTTTGTTTGTTTATCTTCAGAATTTCACAGATAAAATTTTCTCAAACAAAAGGCTGTTATGCTAATTCACCCTAAGTGGAAATGAATATGATCAATTATATATATTAGTAGAATATGAGTTGGACAAAATAGATCCCTAGACATAGGACCCTTAAAACAATACTATTATTCCCTTCTCAATCACTTTTAAAGGATTTGATGACATTCTTACAGAAATTAAGAATATTATTTGATCCATTGTACATATTTGTGGAGATGTTGCTGTTTGAACAAACCAAGTGGATCACACTGGCTTTCTTCCATTGGAAGAAAACAAATAGAAACTAATCATGATTATTAAAGCTCAAGCAACAATTCTCAAGTAGGCATGGTGAAATTACAGTCCAAGGAAATATGGCAACCTGTCAGCTGCAGAGTCACATAGCACCTGTAATTAATTACTGCTCTTTTTCTAGTAAGTTGAGTTGATCTTGCAAAGTAGTTTATCCTACAAGACAATACAGCAAAAGATCTTTGCCTTGAGGACTAGCCAAGAGTTCAGGATGCCAATGTCAGCAAGAAGTAGGTAAAGAGCCATAAAGGGCCTTTTTAGAATTAGATTGTCACTGGAGGCAGCCCATCAGCATAATGATCTGTCAGTCATTTATCAGAGTATAATGACTCAGATCATTCAGTAACCATGACACTATGAGAATATACGAGATAGTAGAATTGGACATGCCATGGAAAGCCAAGATTAAGCAAACATGCTTAGTCTTATGCATATGTATTCAAACAAGTTTTCAATTTTGGGTAGAAACTTTTTTTATATATATTATATACTTAATTAAGAAACATGGCATTTGCCATAAGTTAATGTTGAGCTTCATAAAGAATCAATTAGGAAAAAATGTTACATTAGTATGACTTTCAGTTATGAATGTCCTCAGTTGGCTTGACAAATAACCAAATAGGACCAGTATCAAACATCCATCAAATCTCATATGCATTATTTGTCAGTCATGTAAGAGGGAAGAAAGAGAAAACTGATATAGGGACAAAATTGTCTTTGCATTTGAGATATTGAATCTTCTTATTTGGATGAATGGATAAAATAATAAACAAAGACAAGGAGTGTAAATTGAAGAAATGGCTCAATCTGATTAAAAAATAATGTTTATTAATATCTGTAGAGGGCCTTGCTTGTAGACCTGAAAGTTTATGTCAAGCAATATAATGGACTTTACAAAAATCCGTAATTCCATGACTTGGAGAGCTAAGCATTCAATTTATGCCACTGGCTCATGTGATCAATATTGTTCTATAAAATATCTCTTTTTTGATTGTCCACACTTTATGCCTTAAGTAGAACAAGTCAAGATTCATCTGCAGAAATATGTTGTAGACAAAAATTAGTTCAATACTTTATGAGAAACAGATTGTTAGCTTAATGGGGTCACTACTAATGCCCTAGAAAAATGGTCTTTATGCTGCTTTTTGAGAAACTGAGTTCAACTTGTCAACTGTACCAATAAAAGTAATAATTGTCAACCTTGTTGATTGCAGTGATTAGAAGAGCTCCTCATGAATTCAAGATCTCGTGTCTGGAGGTTAGTCATGTGCTCTTATGCTAAATTTTATCTGTAAAATTTGATCATTGAATTGTAGTTTTTTCTTATGTTGATCTTCTTTGTATAACATGGAACTCCTAAAATAGTCATTTAGTGTTTGAAAGTACTATGCTATGTGTGGTTCATCAAAAGTGGGGTAGGTCTTTCAGAATTTTGAATTGTATAGCTAACTTTTCACTTTTCTGACCAACTTGGATGTGTATATTGCACGCATTAAATTGTTATCCAGAAGTGGCTTCTCCATCTAGGTAGAAACCTAGTCTTGTCACAAAATGGAGGAACCTGATACTCTATCTGAATTTTTTTATATTGCTACATCTTTCGTTAGTTTCAGGCTGTTAGCTTCTTGCTTCTCTTTCTATGTTTGCTGAAGGATGATATGACCATTTGGTTTAACTTTGTTGTTAAACTTTGGCCTCCTGGATAACAAAGTCAATTTTGGCGAACTTCTTGAAGCTTTATCTCCCACTTCTGTGCATGTAACCTTATCAAGACCTAAGTCAGAAGTCAGTATGGTATCAAAGAATTGGTACCAAAGCTTATTTTTATCTATGTCTTTTGGAGGTGAAAAAAAGGATATTATGGGGAAAAAGTAACTGTATCTCAAAAAGTATTTGGAGCAGCAAAAGACAAAGGAAAAGGGAGGAAACAAAAACAATTAGGAAAAATGTGAAACTTATCTGCTATAACCAAGTTTTATTCAAATTATGATCTTTCTTTGTAACTTGCAAGCGCATTTGGTTATTCAAGAGAGATTGAATTATTAACTGATATACATTGATTAATTCATACTTGAAGCAATTCCCCTCTACACAACCTATCTCATTCTTGTATATCTCAAGGAGTAAAACTTAGGCAGGCTGCTGTAGCTTGTTTTTACTTGAGTGAAACATGTGTGCCTTTAGTTATTTCAATTGGAAATATTATAAACTGAAACAAATCCTTGTTAGTTTTGAATGCAATAATTAGTAGAGTAAGAATATGAAACATGATAATGCATCATTGATGATACGATAGCTTTGTCTGATCCAGTCAGCAAAATCTGTTTTTGATTAATATATACCTTGTGAATACTAATTCCATAAGTGTTATTTCAAAAATAAATTTCTTCAAGTGTTAGTTGTTTTCTTTGTTAGTGTTGCAATAAACTTTTATTAAATTGGTTTATTAATTTCTCAAGTGCTGATTTGAGTAGTTTGTCAGAACTTAGACTAGCTGAAGAATTAAAGGCACCATTTTTCTATACATTCATGATTCTTTTACTAATATTGTGGAAAGCAACAAAAAATTGAAAAAAAAAAAAAAGTAAAAAAGAAACTTCTTTCTTAAAATGCAATCTAGTTCATCCTACCCCTTGTGTTTTGTTTGTGCAATTAGACAGTTCCATAACCAATTGTTACTGATCTGAAATATTCATACTTGGAAAAGATGTCAAAAGCCTCTTCTCTGACATATTTCAGGCTGTCAAGTCACTTTTCCCACCTCATTGCAGTCCATTTTATGCTGGCTTTGGAAACAGGGACACCGATGAGATTAGTTATCTCAAGGTTGGAGTTCCACCAGGCAAGATCTTCATTATCAATCCCAAGGTATAAGTCTAAGACGCACAGATCTATGTATATATTTTCTGACCCTGATCTGAAGATTTTTTTGTTCTTTTAATGATTTTTTCTTTACATTCTCAGGGTCAGATTGCAGTAAATCGTCGAGCTAATACGAGATCGTATGCTTCACTGCATGACCTAGTAAATGGAGTTTTCCCACCAGTGTCCTCATTTGAACAAGTAAAAATTCTGTGAATTATATACAACTGATACTTCTTCCTGACTCATTTCAGCTTGTGAAATCGATGAGTTATTTGGTTCTAGTACCAATTCATCAAGAATGGTGCTTCCATTACACTGTTTTTTAATTATATCTTATACTACATTCTGACATTGTTTTGTTTTCCTCAGGAGGACTATAATTCATGGAACTATTGGAAATTGCCTCTCCCTGAAGTAGGTATATGAGCCCGACATCAATCTTTTACTCCACGAAGGAAATTGGCACAAGAAACTCTCACTGTCATTGAAAGGGTTTTAGTAAGGAACTTCCGTTTTCTCATTTCTATTGCTGTGAAGATTACAGACTAATCAGGATGACAAAGTTGGAAAGGTGGTGCAAGTGCAACTATACACATCAAATAATAGGGAAAAATTAAATTCGTGCATTTCTTGGATGGCATAGATAGTTTACTTCATTTGGGAGTTTGACTTTCTTCTCCTTTAGTATACAGAGTATGAGCTGACAATGTTCAATCTAGGTAGGCAAACTAGGGTTTGCATATACACGAGATGTAGCATATAGGAGGGTGATAATAAACTGTTTTAGTTCGATTATTTGTGCGCAAATGGTCTTATTTTCTGCTAACTTATGAAGAACCTGAGACAACTGAATAAAGTTTGGGATCCGTTCTGTAAATCTCAAACACTGGCCTAAGGCATACACAATATCTTTTATCTTCTTCATATTTCATGTTCAACTTCAAGACTCACCAGCTGCCTAGCAAAAATCCTGAAATGTCTTAACTATGGTTAAGGCATCGCCGTGGAACTCATTTATACACATGATCTCCATTTTTTTTTATTGAATATGTGAATTTCTGCAGGAAATTTACTGGCCGTTGATCAATGCATTATACCTAGTGCTTGGAGTTGGACACTGCATATAGACACCAACAAGTCAAAGACGTGGATCAGTATGATGTTTATGACCAATGTAACTCTCTTATTGTACAATATTAGCTACATTGTGACACAAAGGGAGTGGAATTTTTGATGTATTAGAAAATGGATATCAAGTTTGTTCTATGTGGGAAATCAACCATACTGTCATAAAATACAGGAATGATCTTACTCTAAGTAGAATGTAAATGGCGTTGTATGTTCATGTAGATTGGTCAGATCATTGTTCTAATTCATAACTAGTTTCTAATGATAATTTCTTTGCTGCAGATCGTTGCCATTTTTGTATCAGGAGCTTGGATGAAAGTTTAGTGGATTATGAACTGTGCGACCTGTAAGTCAAGATATTTCTGCTCAATCTATTTATAGTTTCTAATCGAACACAGATTCTTAATCTATTCAGCAAACAGTTTGTTTATCTATTTCATGATCTCATCTCTAGTTCCATTCCATTATTCAAGCTATACAAGCAGTGGCATACGTATCATCTATCAAAAACATCACATGCACGTCTCATACCATTCATCTTTATCTACATTCGATTCATAGATCGAATCGAAATCAATAATTAATCAACGCTTCCAAGAAAATTATTACTATCTCACTCCGCCGTCGCCGTCGCGTTCCGCCGCCAGTGGCCGTCCGGCAAGCGCATATCCTCCGCCCAACGTCGCTCCTCCTCCAGCTCCGCCCGCCGCGCCTCCGTCATCCGGCAGAACGGCCGCAGCACCTCGTCCATGGCGTCGTGCACCCTCCACCACGTGGCGTGCGCAGCGTCGCTGGCGTAGCTCCTCTGGTCGCCCACGTTCCAGTTGCAGTCGTACTCCCGCCGGCAGTTCCAGGGCTTGATGCCGAGGTAGTGGATCGTGTACAGCTCTGGCGGCTCCGCGGCGAAGAGGCGGTTCTTGACGCTGGCCTCCGCCGTGGTGTTCGACCAGATGTTCTTGAGGAAGTTCACCCGCCGCGGCAGGCGGTGCCACCACACGAACACCTCGTTGAGGAACCCCTGATCGCCGCCGTTGTACGACACCACGTCGGCGCGGCGGACCATGAGGGCTCGAAAGGTGCAGTTCGATGGCTCGATGACCATGACGCCGGAGTTGAAAATGACGCCGTCGTTGCCGGCGGCGGAGATCTGGGGGAAGTGGAACAGGGGATCCAGGTTGCGGAGCACAAGGATGTCGGCGTCGATGAAGACGAGCTTATGGTAGTCAGTGAGCTGCCACAGCCGGAGCTTGCTGTAATTGTACTCATTGTAGGTGCCGCGCTCCGCGCGCGGGTTCCGGATGCGCTCGATCTCCCGCAGCGACCACCCGGCCGCCGCCAGCGCCCGCAGCTTGTCGCCGGCGATGGAGCGGTCATGGAGGAGCACGAGCTCGCGGGTGGACCCGGTCCGCCGGATGCTGTGCCCCAGCGCCACCGCCCCGCACACGTACGCCTCCGACGAGTGGAGCACCGTCACGTAGGCCTCGCGGCGGCGAGGGCTCGCCGGCGCCGTCAGCTTCGACGCGTCGTAAACCACATCAGTTCCTGCGAATCAATAATTCAACTACTCTTCTATCATTCACCGATCTAAACACTATTCTACAACAAATCTCAAAATTTAAACCAGAAATAACTTTCTAATCCTTCACAACTACTCCACAAATCAAAATTTCAAATAATTGAGATGGTTCTGCTTTGCGTAACGACGAAGCATGCAACTCTGCCTCCACGTGGCCTGTTTAATGCAGAATTAAAGGAGGGACAGGGCTCTGTACTGAACACAGTACTGGTTGTCGAGCCATTTAGTCAGCAATTATCAGCATACTAAAGACATCTAAAGTAATTAAAGGAACCGATTTTTAGTTATCAAACACAACATATAGGAAAATACTCACACAGCTTTGGAGGAAACACAGCAGAAATGAAGGGGAAAAGAAAGAGAGATTTTGATTTCACTTCAAGTAAAAGTATGATCAATCAAACCAAATAAATATCTGATTTCATGACTTTGCTTTCAAGTAGGGTGTAAAGATGGATCAAGCTTAGTAGTCTCCCATCAGAAACACTAGTTGAGATGTTGTTTTCATGGAGTTACATACAATTGGAGGATTACATGAAAAGCAAAGAAGAAAAATCCAACGCTCCACATTGATTTGAAGTACTATCTCAAGGGTTAGTAGGTCCTATCCGTTAATGCCACCAACTGCCATATTAATCGTCTCCCTCAGTGTTCTTTCATTGTCTGTACAAACAGAGTTTCTTTTCCTAGTGATTCGAGAGAGATTGAGCCAAAGCTTAAATCTTTGACTGAAATTTATTGCTATTTCCCATAAAACCAGTGCACCCAGTGAGTCCTAATCTTAATGGCCATAAAAGCTCATGGTGATGAATGAACTCAGATGTAAACGAAATGATAATAGTTTGAATAATTTGTTCTTGGATCGTATGAAAGATTAGTTTTTGAAGCAAATGGTTGATGATTAGTAGATTTGAATAGTGTTGCAGACCTTTTGCCCACAGTGGCATGGCGAGATTGCAGGAGCCAACGGGGAGCGCGAGCTTCTCCTCCAGCCTCGCGGCCTCCGCTGCGTAGACCCACCACTCGCCCTCCCTCGCCACCACCTCGTCGCACCGGAACACCTCCATCATCGGCGGAGGCGCCGCCGCGCACGCGCGCAGCGCCACCCTCACCCTGCCCCTGCTGTCCCTCCGCCCCCGGCGCGCCGCCACGCTCGCGGCAGCCAGGTGCACCTGCAGCCGCCCCACGTCCCGCCCGCCGCGGCCGCCGCACGGAAGCAGGGCTAGCACCGCGTCCACCTCTCCCGCCGGCAGCGCCGCCAGGGGGATCTCCGGGCACGACGACCCCTCGTTCTCCTCCTCCTCGTCGATCCATTCCGGGAAGAGGTCCTTCCACTCCAAGTGATCCGACACGGGCTCGAACTCCACCGCCATGGCAGCTCCGCGGTGGATCCCCCAATGCTCTGCTTCCTCCTCCGCCATATTCACCAGCGCCACCCTCGCGCCGCCTCCGAGCGCCTTGAGGAAACTAGGCGCCGCCGTCGTCTCCATCGCCGTCCGGTTCCCTTTCTTCAACAATCCTCCTCCTCCTTCCGCCTGCGCAACATATACTTGTTTGTAAAATTTCGATTCCAAATGGATCCGCCGGTTTCTTCATAACGATCATGCGTCGAACGGTGAGCACTCACCTTACCTTCTTCACGAATAGGCAACCACCCCGGAGCGCACAGTTTCCCGCGTCGTCGTAAAGCGAAGCGGGGCGGAGGAGGAGGAGGGCGACGTAGGCGAAGACGAAGAAGCTGAGGAAGGCGACGTTGATCTTGATGATCAGGGCTTTGGACGCCAGGGCCTTCATCGCTGACCCCCCTCCCAAAAAACACATCGCCATTAATGCGGCCGCAAGCGTGAAGTAGTTCTCAGCGAAGGCAGAGGCTCGGCCACCCTTCAACCCAAATTTATAGGACCATCTTTACTTTAAATTTTTTAAGTCGGCCCTTGACCGCTGCGAGTGACCGCATAGGTGAAGCTATGAGTTAATGGCAAAACGTTATCTCATATTACATGATTTCTTTGAACACTCATTTATTAGAATTGAATCCAACTAAATCGTATTAATTAAATTGAACTGAACTATTTTTTAAAAAAATAAATTTAATCGATCAATTTTTTTAATAAAATTAAATTGAACTGAATGAAAAAATATTAATTTAATTTAATTTAATTAATTAAAATTTTTTAATTATAATAAAAAAAATTTAATTGAATTTAATAAAAATTTAATTTCGATCTAACAAAAATTTAATTTAAAATTTTAATTGAATGAAAATTTTGATTTATTTGATCTATTTTATTAAAATGGAATCCGTGAATCAAATTAACTGATTTTTTTTTAATCAAATTTTTACACACCCCTCTATTCAATTAATCTCTATCCTATCTAAAATATATGGCTAATTTGATTATTCTTATAATTTTATATATTTTTTATTTACAACACAATATGCACAACTCCGTGCTCGCCTGTTTATTGATCTGGACATTGACTCAGAAGAATCAGTCATCGGTCGTTCCATAAAATAAACTGAAATTGATGGCTAATCATTGAGTACTTTTGGATCAATAAATCTTCATTGTAAGTTTTATTTCATAGTCTGAGGAAAGAAGAGTCTTTTCTTCCTCTTCAATTTGCAGTAAAAATTCCCTTCAATGAAGATCAAGTAAAACTGAAAAATCCTTGAAGAAGAATAAGAGCAAGAGTGAATTCAGAAACATAATGAAACAAACAAATCAGTCGTGCAATCTCACATGAATGTCGATGCTACTGCAAGATGTTATTTCTCAGCAAGTTCCGAAAGATGAGGTTTGGTGTCCGATAATATTGGTGAAGGGCGACATCAAGTTGATACTGATAAGGCCCTTGGCTTTTAAGAAAGTGGCTTGGAAATTAACGAGGGGCCACTGTCTTTCTTATCTCGTCTTCCCTTTTACTCCCTTCAAGATCTTTGTCACTGTTCAGAGCATGGACATGGCAACCAACTCCAGTAGGTGAAGCCTTGTATGGACAAGCAAGGAGAATGCAGGTGGCTGGCCTATTACAAGTGTTTCTCGAATGCCCTGCCTTACAATTAAGAATTAGTCACACAAAAACAAAAAGAAGAAGAAGAAGAAAAAAAAAGATAATTTCTACAAATCTCATTGCTTGAGGATCTAGTTACCTGGAGGAACAATTAGCACAGTTATTTGTCTCATATGAAGAGGGTTAGTGAGTTAATTATGTTTTTTAGTGGGTTAAAAACTCACTACTCCAAACTCTAAATTGAATGTAAAGATTTTTTTTATTTTTTTTTTAGTTTGTTTGAGTTCTTCGTGTTACAATTTTGTTGTAAACAAGTGAATTCTTTTGCCGACAATATTTCTATAGAAGATATTGAAGGCTCTCTCTTTGTCCTAATCTTGTTCAGGTTCAATGTTCAGTTGTAAGCTTGTGCCCACACGATTAAATATTGTACTACTTTGGTTGGAAGCAATCAAACTCATTAGCTCAACAATATTTATATTGAAATAAAAGATAATCTTTTCGTTTTTAGTGAAAAAATTAGAACTCAATTAGTGATAAAGATGATTATAATTATCTCAAATATCTCTCATAATCTATTTTTAAATTATATAAAGAAAGGTAAATTATGAATCAATTTATAATCGACCATCAAATGACTAGGAAATGTGTTTAAATTTTTTTTCAAGAATATATATTCATCAAGAATTAACTCTACTTTGTTATAATAAATTTGTCACCCACTAATTAATTAGGCACCTTCAAAAAAAAAATAAATACAACTCATACATCAAGCCATCAATGTATTGTCATATAAAATGGAATAATAAAAGAAAATTGATACGTACCGAAATAACAAATGACATAAATTAGATTCTAGAATATGATGTTAATTATATATTTAAGGTTTAAATCTCAGCTGCAGCGTATCATAAATTTTGTTTTTGTAGGACGATAAACCTAAGAACGCTAATCGCTTGGATGAATTTTTACGAGTGTTTCTTGATTTATCTTGGTGGGAATTTTTTTTTGTAGAATCAAATTGATTATTAATTGGTTCGAAGAATTGAATATTTAGATTAAAAAAATATATATAAATTAAAATGACTTACAATGACTAAATTTTAATGGATCTAAGCCCAATAACTCATGCACTATCCTTCCGGCCCAATAGGAAAGCCCAAAGTTTAGGAATCTAAACCCAAATTAAATAACAATAGTTTGGCATAGTTTGATTATTTGTTAAACTGCCTTTGGTAATACTCAATAATACTAATACTGATAATAATAACACCACGACCATCATAATAATAAATATTAAACAAATGACCAAATAAATAGAGGATTAAACTGTGTTAATTAAGGCGATAAGAATGCTTGCTGCATTTTTTTTAAGCTTCCTTCCAAAAACCATCCCTTCAAACGAAGCCGCCGTCTGTCTCTCACGATCGCGGTCTGAATTGATCTCCGCTTCGCGGCGCCACCGCTCCTCCGCCATTCCACCGCCAGGCCAATTCTGCTCCAAGAGAGGTAAGTTAGTCCTCTCCCTTATTAGCGCCTCTGCGGCATAAACCCTAATCCTCATCGCTATCGGTTCGCCGTGAAGGGATCGAGGGTTAGGGTTTGGCCGATCGGAGTGGCGGCGACGGGAGACAGCGTCTCCCTTTGGCATGGCCCATCAGAGCAAATTCGTTTCTGTTAATCTCAATAAATCCTACGGCCAACCCACCTCTTCCTCATCTGTACATGGCCGCCTTCGCTCTGGCTCCGCCGGCGGTGGTGGGAGTGGAGGTATGGCCGTCCTATCCAGAGCTCGGAGCTCGGTTTCATCCTCGGCGAAGGCCGCTCAGAAGCTTGCCATTCCGCCCCCCTTGAATCTGCCGTCTCTGAGAAAGGAACACGAACGCTTTGATCCTGCTTCCGATGGTTCCGGTGCTGGGAATGGAAGCCTAGGGCTTGGATCGCGTACCGGCTCTTCGGTTTTAGGCTGGAGCAAACCAGCTATTCCGCCAGCATCGCCTTCTGTCCCAGAGAAGGACGGCAGCATCAGAGGGCAGGCTCACTTGGGAAGATCAGCCATCGCAGGCAATGGGCTTGGAGGTAACCCTTACATGCCACCAGGTGCTCGTCCAGGTGGCCAGCTGCTGAATGTTGCATCTGCTCAAGGGTTTCTGGAAAAAGCTGTGATCTTGAAGGGCGAAGATTTCCCTTCATTGAGAGCCACGTTCAGCTCAGCTCCGAAGCAGAGAGAGTCATTGAAGCAGAAGCAGAAGCAAAGGCAGGGAATTGAGGAGCTGTCTAATGGCCGAGAGGTGCCTGTTTTACGTGCACCTCTCCAGATGCGGCCTCAGATCAGATCGTCCCGTCTTATAACAGATAACGTGTCAGATGTAGATGGGGGGTCAATCCAGCCACTTGGTTCTCCAGACAACTTGCAGAAACAGGATGGACACTTGCCTGCTATATTGCCACAGGTTTTGCTGCATCGCACGTCAGATTGGACAGATGATGAGCGTGATACAGGCCTTTGCATTCATGAACGAGAGAGGGATCGTGGGTTTTCAAGGTCTGAATCTGTTCAGATTCATGATGCATACAATGATCGATTGCTGCAGGACACAGGAACTAGCAGTCCTTGGTCCAGGGATTTCTTGAAAAGCAGTTCCTTGGGGAGGGATTTACACAATGCAACTAATGAAACTCATGAATTTGGCTCTTCAAGGTTTTCAACGAATCCAAGGGATAGACCAAATGTGAATGCATTTGGAGCAAACAAAGACAGACATAATGTTAGACCCTCAAGTGGAAGCATGGAAATTAATGTGGATGGCATCAATGCTCATTCATTTTATGGAGTAAATTTTGGTGATGGTTTTAGTAAGCGAAGCCAAGATTATATGTACCAAAGGACAGAATTGGGTTCCCTTGAGAGTTTAAGAATTGATAATAAAATTGTATCAGAATCATTCAGTGGTAATAGTGCCGCAAAGAATGTCCATAACCATCACAATGGTTATCCTAGTAGTTGGTCAAAAGGAACCTCCTTTCAGAATAACACATTGTTGAAGGGCCAATCTTTGACCAATAATAAAGCTACTTCCTTGAGCAATCCAACACTGAACTTTGGTAAAGAAAAACCGTCTTCATCAAGTGGTGTAAAGCCATTCCTTGAAGATGCTAAATTTGACAGCAAGGATTCTTTTTCTAGGAGTATGAGAGACATGAACACTAAAGTGTTAAAGAAGAAGGTTCTAGAGAGACAAATTGATTTGCATGACCCAGCTAGAGAGTCATTTGAAGCAGAGGTTGAGAGAATTCTGAGGTTGCGAGAAGAGGAAGGTCAACGTGTTCTGGAAGAGCAAGCTAGAGCCTTGGAACTTGCACGAAAAGAAGAGGAAGAGAAGGAGAGGTTGGCCAGAGAAGAGGAGGAAAGAAGAAGGTTGCTTGAAGAAGAGGCAAGAGAGCTTGCTTTGCGAGAAGAGCAGGAGACATTGGAGATTGCTAGGCGAGCTGAAGAGCAAAGAATAGCAAGAGAAGAGGAGAAGAGGAGATATCAAATGGAGGAAGAAAGAAGGAAAGAGGCTGCACGAAAGAAGCTTTTGGAGTTGGAAGCCAGAATTTCTAGACGACAAGCTGAAAATAAAGGAAAAGATAATAGAGTTCCTACATTTTCTAATGAACAAATACCTGTTGTTGTTAGGGAAAGAGACATTCCAGTAGTTGCAGAAGTTGGAGACTGGGAGGATGGTGAAAGGATGGTAGAACGGATCACTGGCTCTGGATTTTCTGATTCTTCATCAATGGATAGATTTTTGGAAGTGGGTTCTAGGTCTAAATGTCCCAGGGATAGTTTTCCTTCTTTTGTTGACAGAGGAAAATATTCCTATGTTGATTCAATTATTCCTTCCCTAGATGAAGAGAATGCTTACCGAAATCAAAGGCACGATGTTTTTGGTTACAAGAGGAAAGAGTTCCATGGTGGTACTGAACCAATACCTGGTAGACCATCCTCTAAAGAAGTTATGATGGAATCTTCCCAAATGCCAGATGAATACCACGAACAGAGGAAACCAAGATGGAGCTCTAACAAAAGGCTTGATTATTTCAAGAGGAATAATGATGCTGATGCTGATTTTAATGATGATCTGAAGTTTGGAGATGTTAGAATGGTGCGAGGAAATTCACATGGAAATTCCCATGCCCAATATAATGAACTATCATCTGGTTACTCGGTTGACGACTTTTCCTCCTTCACAAGGTCTTGCCAATTACCAAGGCAACCTCATGTGCCTCCACCTCCCTATGTAGCCCCTTTGCATAAAAATTCTTTTAGAGACACTAAAGAAAGAGCTAGTCCATCATGTTTCATAGACAATGATAATCATTATAGTCATGCAAGTAGATATGATCATCAGGTTATGCTGAAAGGTAATGACAATTTGTTTCAGGAAAATCTTCAACAAACCCCCAAAGCTGCTTATTTTGAGGGGAATTCTATCAATTTAGAGCAAGAATCAGAGAAAATGAGCGCAAGATGTGGTTCACAGCTCTCCTTGTCTGTTTCGAGCCCACCTAGTTCGCCTGCAATTATTTCACACCATGAGATGGATGTTTCTAGGGATTCTCCCCCACTTCCAGCTTCTGCTGATGGCGACCATACTATTGTATCTGACAGTGAGCATATTGTATTCCCATTGGAAGGTGGTACTATGGATAGAATGACGACTTCAAGTTCAGTTTCTCCTGAAGTTCATGACGAATGGCCTGTTGGGGCCAATGAAGAGACAATGGAAAATGAGTGCCATGAATTCCGAGACATAGCTGAAGCACTTGAAGGTGACAATACTAATCTTCATCAGGTTCAGGATATGGAAGATTTACAGTCTGATACACAAACTTGCAATATGGAACAAGTAATTCTTGGATTTAATGAAGGTGTTGAAATTAAACTTCCAAATATAGATAGCTTTGAGATATCTTCTAGCAACAGCGAAAAGGAATTTAAATTGCATGCAGTCCCTGCATGTTGCTTGGAAGAATTGATTACTAATGGTGAAATATCTGCAAGAAAAGGCACTGCTGATAGTTTTTCAACAAATATAAGTGAAATGGAACAGGCTCTGCACAATTTATCTCTTGATCCAGCAGGAGCATCTGACTATTCTGCAAGCAGTTTTGAGGCATCTCAAAGCTCAAGACTGCTTGATCAACCTATGACTCCTGCCACAAGCTTGTCTATGGCATCTTCAGCAACAGATCCACCAAGTTTATCCTTCCCTTCTATTGTTAGTCAGGTTCAAGCTCCTGTTAATCTTCAGTTTGGTCTGTTTTCTGGTCCTTCTTTGATTCCTTCTCCTATACAAGCCATTCAGATTGGTTCTATTCAAATGCCAATTCATTCTTATACACATACAAGTCCGTCTCTGCCACAGGTTAGTTCACATTCTCCTTTGTTCCAGTTTGGTCAACTAAGGTATGCCCCAATTCTCTCTGAGAGTTCATTGCCACCAGTCCCTCATGGCACATCCATCAGTCAGCCTCCTGTTCCAGCTCCCTATTCATTTAATCAAAATCCTGCACGTTGTTTGTCTAATCAAGCAGCTCAAAACATTTCTCAGATGACAAAACCACAAGATGAAAAACCTTCTGGTTCTTCTGCTAATCAAATTTCTCTTGTGCAAAAAATAGTTGAACCATCCGCAGGGAATTTATCAGCTGAGCAGCTTAAACCATTCATTGAGACGGGAAAGAATGCTTCTGTAGCTTCTCAGAATTGGACAAATACACCGACTTTGGGTGACAAGAAAGTTACAAATGAGTCAGTTTGTCATGCTGAAAGTCATGTTTATGATGATACCAATGAGAAGAGAAGCTATAAGTTCAATGGTAGGCGAAAAGAGTCTCAACCTCAACAGCATGGTGAATTTCATCAGTCAAGGTACATTCCTGGACTAAAAGCTCCTCCAGGTACTTTAGCTAGGGGTCGAAGGAAGAGATATGTTCACAGTGTTAGAACTTCTGCTCCAGCGCCATCATTTCCTAATATGGATGAACTGCAGGGAGATTTAAGTGGCTTTCCTCGTAGATCAAAGAGACATATTCGCAGAACTGAGTTCAGAGTCAGAGATAATATTCAGGGGAAGAAAACACAAAGCACAGAGTCATTAAATAATATGGGGCTAGAAGAGAATTCAGTGGCTACTGGAATTACTATACGGAACTTAGGTAAGAAAGATGAAGCTTTGACAAAATCAACTAGGCTTACCTATCAACCAAATGACTCTAGTTCAGGTGCTTCTACTTCTCGAGCTATGAGTTCTGACAGGAATGCTTACAAAGTTGCAAGTAATGAATCTATTTCAAAGAGCACACACTTTGGCAAATCTCATACTGGTAAAGGCAACACAAATGCAAGTGACACTCTCGCGGATGACGGTGATGTTCCTTTATTGAATGGAGTCGTTCGTGTTTTTAAGCAAACAGGAATTGAAGTTCCTAGTAATGAGGATGACTTTATTGAGGTAAGGTCCAAAAGGCAAATGTTGAATGATCGACGTGAACAAAGGGCTAAAGAAAACAAGTCCAAGGCTAGGGTGCAAAAGGTAATTTATTTAACTTAATCCATGTGATTCTCGAATAGTCTCTTTTAGAAGTGTTCAAAGGACATTTTTCTTTTGTTCTTTATGTGATCAACAGGCACCTGTTAAAGAATCTACTGCTTTACAAAGTAGTGCCTCTAAACCCAACTCTAATAAATCAGTTGCATCTTCTCTGGGTGACACAGCTAATAGTGTTTGCTCTAATCCACTAGCTGCTGGGGTAAAGGGATCTACTAAACTTGAGGCATCATTCACATTTACTGCCAACTTTTCATCTCAGGCTCTGCCTCCAATTGGCACTCCTTCAGTAAATATTGGTTCTGAAAAAATATTGAACAAATTGAAGTATGGAGGACTATCTTTTGGGTGGTTTCTTTTATTTCTACAAATGATTTTTTAATCAAAATGCATTTTTTACAGATCAAGTCTGGTGATACCTGCACCTGCTGTATCTGATAGTAAGGCAATGCCTATGTCTGGGCCATCAGAAAACAAAATTGTAAATCATGGTTTTTCTGCATTGCCTTTGAGTTCATGGAACAATGAAAATCTGGTAATGTTTTAAAATTCCATAATGTTTGTCTTGTCTTGTTAGTTAGCTATGACAACTTGGTTCTTATTTGTGCGTCCAATAAAAGTAAATACGTCAAGAGACCAACATCTGCTCATTAAACTAGTTTCCTCATGTGAATACAGAGCGTTGTTTGTTTGAGGTTGTAGCAGTTCTTGGTAGAATCTTACTATGGTAAAACCCCATTATGCAGTCTGGAAAGCGTGGTGGTACTATCTTACTATTTTGTGAGATACTTCTGGTCTGCATGATCTAGGTTATTTTATTGACTGAAGTCAGATTTGTAGTTTTACAGGGTTTCAAAACTTGAAATTCTTATGATTTTCCATATTTCCATGTCAAGTTTGATTTGCTTGCATTAGCTTTCATGTTGGCTAGCTTGACTGATTTCTATGTTAAAGATCATCTGCAAGAATATTTTTTGCCAAATAACATGCTAGATTTTTTTTCCCTTTACTCATCATCATTATTGTCATCCCGTCAGTTCTAATGGATTATGTCGATTTTAAACATATCAACCAATAGGTTGATTTTAAACATATCATTATTCTCAAGCTAGATTGCTAGATTTTATGTTCTAATGGACTATATTAAAATGATATTGACTAATATGTCATGAAACAAGAGAAAAATATAATGGATTTCCTTGAGTTCTATTTTCTGTCATTTAAGAATTTAAGATAATGTAGTCTTTCTTATGTTTAAAAATACAACTAAAGTCCGAGTTGTTTATTATTACCAGACCTTATGGTGAAGTTTCACCTAAACTTATGTGTAGTGTAAATATTCTTAATCCAGAAACTCAGTCAGGATGGAAAACAAGGATGAATTAATAAGTTTGATTGTGAACTTGTGGCATCTATCCAGAAATCCATGATCTACTAGTATAACAATTTGATTTCTTTTTATTTTATTAGGTTATGATATAGTGTGTATACTATAAGCTTTCTATAAATATTATAGATAAGTCACATTTTATAAGCTAACAAATTATGATAAAGTAACTTAAGACAATTGATAGTATTGATTAATAGGAGATTTGATATGGGGAAAATCTGCATGTTAATGGAAAAACATGCAATTTGACAGAATAAATTGAATGGACAAATGTCTAGGAAAATGTAGAGGGGTCATCAATAGTCACCTACTCACCTGTACATCTAATCCATCTATTCGATGGTTTGAGACGTTAGGAATTAGGACACTGAAACTGACAACATCATTTAGAAATCCCTATGCATGAGCCCTCTATTATTTTTGCACTTATTTTCTCACTACTTTTTCTGCTTGTCCCTTGTGACAAGTATAGTTACAAATTGGAGGTGGCTGCAAAGCTGCTGGCCCTACTCTTGCTTGGCATATTCTCTCTCCTGACCAACTGTCTCTTAGATCTTCTTTTGTAGTCTGATCAGTGATTTTCTACATTTTTTTTCAGATTTATAAACTATCATGTAGTGATAAGACCATTTTACTATCCATATTAGCTTAGACATATTGACTTTGGCCATATTTAGAAACTTTTAATTTATTACTGTTGTAATATTATTTTTCTATTATTTGGATCCTTATTCTCAGATATCTTTCAACTCTGATTACGATCTAAATCAGCTTTATTTGGAAAGCCATGCTTAGCAGGGCTGATTTGAATAAAAGGAAAGCAAAATAAGAAAAGAAAAAAAGAATTAGTTGTACATGGTTATGTGCTTGCTAAGTGCACAAAGGTGATTCAAAAAATGACTGTTGCAGTTGTCAGTCAAATAATGTACTCTTTTATAATTCTTATCCATCACTTATCAAAAGAGATTTGTTTAATTTTCTTCTTTATGAGGCTTTTGAATATCAGCACACTGATAATTACACTGAATATTACCTATTTGTTGCTGATAATTGTGGTTTAGTTCAATTTTTCACACGTTGACTTGACAATGATCTGATAAAGTAAAATTTAACGAGAATTTTTGGCACTTATATTACCAAGACCTTAATCAGCTGTCAGGTCCTTTTTTCTGGAAACACTTCTGTTGATTAATTTGAAAATAATTCGAGAAAAGGTATGAATATCTGTTGGGATTACTTTTGCCATGTTCTCATCTCTTTTTTTTTTTGTCTCCGTGTATAGGACTTAACTCTTATATGCCCTACTCTCTCTTTTCTCTATTTTTTCTTGTTTTGTCCTGGATCTCCTATTATCCAGAGAGCAACAAGAATTGTTTGGGTCTTGATGCATCTGTCATGCCACTGCCATTTTTTTCTTGATGTGTATAAGCAGCGCATTTAATTTAAGTGAAATATAGGATACATGCTGTCTAGTCTCTTTTGAGCACATTGTTGGCCTTTTGTATCTACTGACTTTCCTGCAGGCCAGATTTTGAATGGTTCTAAGCTGTAAATGATCAGAATAGGTTACCAAGATCCCATTGCACTAGTAGGCTCTATGTAATGGTTTTGTTAATAATTTGTTTCACAATAATTATTAGCCTCGTGCTCTTTTAGTCAACTTTTGTTTTCTTGATATTTATGTGGCATCCAGATATTTGTAGAATTTGTTCCTCGTAGAGTTTTAATGATCTTTGCTTGACCATGGCAATCTGCATTATCAGATTGGATTTATTTGTAAGTTCTGGAAAATTTTCAATAATAATCATATTGTTAGAAGCCTTTTTTTCCATTGCTATAGGTAGCTATTCTTTCTCTCTCTCTCTTTTTCTAGAATGTGTTGTGTTATTTTTTTCATCCACAATATTGAATTTTATGTGCATTGTGGGATAAGGCTTGGTGGTTGTTTTTGTCAATTTTGTGGTTGTTGAACTCTGTATATTATCATCTTTTAGGCAATCGATTTGACTCAGACTCAGCTTGATGAAGCTATGAAGCCATCACATTTTGACTCAATAGCAGCATCTAGCAATGTTCTTGAACCCCCAAAACTTGCATCTTCTGCTGTGACTCTAGAGAATACTTATCCTTCATGTGCAGCATCAGTTAATTCCCTGATTGCCGCTGAGAAAATCCAATTTGGCAAGCAATTTTCTTCTTTTATATTTTAATGTATTCCGAGTGTTTCTGGAGAAAATGTTGAGTTTGTCTAATTCTTTTGGTTCAGGAGCAGTGATTCTACCAAATGTTTTGTCTTCCATCAGCCAAACCATTTTGAAGGGACTTGGTCCTCCAGATTCTAGTAAATCAGACTTGAGTAAAGATCAAAATTTGGCAAACAGCAATCATGCTATGTTTCTAGTCAAAGAAAAGTGTTCTAGTCAACCATCTGCAAGTCTTGAAGATGCAGAAGCAGAAGCTGAAGCAGCTGCTTCAGCTATTGCAGTAGCTGCCATTACCAATGATGAAATTATTGGACCTGTTATTGGTTACTCTTCAGACACCAAAACTTACTCTTCTGCTGATGGAAGTGCATTGGCTGCTCGAGGTGATAAAATGAACCCTATTATCTTTCTTGTTTCTTCAATATTTCATTCTTATGAAGTCACTGCTCTCAGAATATAATGAGAGCTTATGAAAAAATTGAACAGGTGTAGCAGCAAGCCAAGAAATAACTGTCCAGTCTTCCAGTGAAGAGTCCTTAACAGTTGCTCTTCCAGCAGATCTTTCTGTTGATACTCCACTCTCAGTATGGTCTGCTTTACAAAGTCCACAAGCTTCCATGTCAATGCTCTCACAATTTTCTGGAGCACCACCTTCACATTTCCCTAGCTTTGAGATGAATCGAATAGTAGATGGGTGTCTTTTTTCATATGGGTCAAATGATGAGTCTGTTGGCTCACAGAGTCAATCTCAAAATGGTTCTTTGGGTTCTAGCACACTGGGAGCATGGCCTCAGTACCACTCTGGTGTTGACTCTTTTTATCGCCCGCCAGCAGGTTATAATGGCACATTCATCAGCCCTGGAGGAATGCCTGGTGTTCAATGCCCTCCTCCCATGGTCGTCTACAATCATTTTCCTCCAGTCGGACAATTTGGGCAAATAGGATTAGGTTATATGGGGACTGCATATATACCTGCTGGGAAGCAACCAGAGTGGAGCCAAAAACAAGTTTTTTCTAATGCTAGAGACAATGACGGTGATCCAAGCAACCGACACACTGTATCGGGTCAGGGAGCCCCAACCACTGCACCAAGTACTGTCCATAATTTAGGTCCAGGATCATCTCTGATGGTTGCTTCTCCTCTAACCATGTTTGACATGAATCCTTTCCAGGTACGTGGAATGTGAATTGAACTATAGGCAAAAACTAGGCTTCAATTTTTTTTTTAAAAACCCAATATGCGATTACAACTAGTGCATTGTTTGTTCAAAGAGGGCCAAGTCCCATTTTATGTTTCTATGATTATTGGATGGATTGGTTTTCCTGTGGTTGAAATTTGACAGGAAGTATGACATTTTGCTTCTTGTCAGTCAGAATCAATATTACTGTGACTTTACATCTGTAACTTGAGTATCTACTTTCTGTTCAGTCAACTGCCAATATTCCGCTGCAAGCTTG
Organism: Hedychium gardnerianum; assembly: GCA_038050645.1. Lineage (NCBI taxonomy): Eukaryota > Viridiplantae > Streptophyta > Magnoliopsida > Zingiberales > Zingiberaceae > Hedychium > Hedychium gardnerianum. The sequence continues at coordinate 10,129,322 of JBBUKS010000029.1, forward strand.
GTCTCCTGTGCCTCCACCGCTCCATTCTGTTCCTTTATCCATTCCACTACAACAACAGCTGCCGCCACCTCTGTCAGAGAATAGGATCCCTTTACAATTTGGCCGAACTGGAGATACATCCATGGGAAATAATAAGTCTGATGTTCCTCATGCATCTGCATCTGCCGAAGTTAGTGAGAGCATTTTGATTACAAATTCTGCTGTCCCAAGTATGTCACTTGAGCTTGTTTCGGCTAAGCAACCAACTTCGAGCACTAGCAATAACAAGTTGGCCAGGGCTCTAGAAAGCACTATAAACATGAATGAGAAGAAAGTTGCAAGCACAGTAGCACGAGCTATGGGTGCTTTTGTTAATCATGGTGGGCGTATCAGTTCAAGTAGTAGCAGACCTAGTGGCCAGGTAACAGATGCTCACTCTAAGACTCAACCACCATCAATGCCTGGGAGCAATCACCTTCTTGCAGCTGGATATGGTGATCAGCATCGTGGAAATGTGAACGGTGCCGGCTTTGGAGGCGATTGGCATCGAAGATTCCAGTTCAAAAAACAAGGTACAAGTGCGGACAATAATATTGCTCCTAAAATGAAACAAATATATGTGGCTAAGCCATCCTCCAGTGGAACCTCAAACCAAGGCTAGATGAAGACTTGATTACACCATATTGGTATCAAGAATCCTTCTGTGTCTATCTCCTTAATAACAGAAGTTGCCATGTCTCCGCTGTAGTTAGCTTTTCCATCAAGCATGAGAAGATAAAGACTGCACGGCCTTCAAATCTCTATGCCCTGGTTCAGTAATCTATTTTTGATGAACCATGATTTGATGACATTTTCATTCGTATGGTTTATTATGTGCTCGTTTGTTTCATGCGAACAAAGTTGATCGTGTTATAGTTCCATTGATCATTTTTGATATTGAATGTTTACACGCAATCTTCTTTCACTAATTTACCATATTTTGCGTACAAGCATATGTTGATTTGTGTGATGCGTTTTGGGTTGTCTGGATGCATTTCGATGGGTATTTGACTAGGCGGACTAGTCAAGAGTTGGGTGGTTTTAGTGGACGGTTGGATTGGTTAGTTGAGTCAGTTCAACCAGGAAACTCTATACATCAAATACAAAAATATTTTTCAACATTTTATTATCACATCCAAACAATACAAATTAATCTATTTTCTTTCAAAATATTTTTTTAAATAAATTATTCTGTAGAGAAGAAACGGAGCCTTGGTCTGGAACAATCCAAGCCGATGCTTTTCGAATCAGAAAAGCATTCATTTTTCAACATTTGTCATTTTCCTGATCTTTGCAACCAACTATCAACTTAATTTTTCAATTTTCAATCGGAACTATTATTTTTTGATTTTTTATGAACATTTTATAATTGACTTATAGTCATGTTCTAAACTAGCCTTTAGCTCGCACCAAATATTTAACCAACTACTAATTCTGAAAATGAACAATTTAATCTAAAAAATTTTTTCTTCGACCATCAAAATAAAATTAAAGATGCTCATAACAAGCGACCCAATAATCTAACATCCTAAGTTTATCATATCCTACCATCCATAACTAAAAATTAAACCATTAATATTTAAAAAACTACGTAAACATCCAAAAACTTCGTAAACATACTATTACTACGTCATAATCGAACTATCATACGATTTGATGTAATTATTTGGAGGAGCAGTTCCCCACGAAATGAGCTGTTGGCTAGTACATGAGATATTATTATAATGAAGTCTAGGGGTCAAATCCTGACTAATAGTCAGGTTTCTGCCCCCCTTATGCACTAGTCACTATTCGGGTTAGCTAAACTAGTCCTCGTGATTTACCTCCTCCATGTTAGTCCTGAAATGAATTGACGGAAACGCTGGAGACGAGCATTTCGCCTTTTGCCTCAATTGAAGGAGTTCAATGTATATTTATTTAAAACTGTATCACATTAATTGATATGCCAATTAACTTTGTTTATATACAATAGAAGATTTTGTCTTGCTATTAATAATAAATAGCATGTATAATATGCTAATATGATATTTTCACACGAAGTAATGTAATATAAATGTTGAAAATTAATACATAGCTGTATTTTATAACATGAAATAAAAAAAGCTTCTTGCATTGATCCAACCAAGGGTTCATCCAACAAAATAACTGTGCATTGGAGCAAAAAAAAAAAAACCCTTGATTCAAAATGAAAATCCAACTCAAGCAGGGTATCGAAACTTAAAATGCTAACATATCGTAAGTAATTATTGTTCATATATTAAACAACCAACACTTGGTCTCGAGTGATATATAATGAAAACACAAACAGTCAGAGGCAACTTGAAAAGCTATATATGTATATCTTGCTACAGCAAGAAACATTACAGCTTAATGACCATAATTTGTTCTTCTCATGATCCTCAGGAATTCTTCAATATCAACTTCTCCATCACCTGAATTCCAAAAAATCTCTCATGAAAATAACTACTGACACTCCAACACAATGTTCAAACCATTTATGGGTAACGTCAAAAAAAGTAACTAAAAGTACTATGATTATGATTAGAAAAAAAAAGGAAAGAGAAAACATGCACAATGGATCCTCCACAATTAAAGTGAAAGTATTTCTTACCATTGATGTCAGCTGCTTTTACCATCGCTTGGATTTCGTCAAGTGTAAAGCTCTCACCCAAGTCATGTGCAATCCGTTGGATGTCAACATCAGATATCTTCCCCTGAGATAGATCCAAAACAAATTTCAGTATTACCCTAAAAGCATAGTGATAAAGCAGGATGCTAGAATTTTGACATTATTATCCTGGTCAATAATGCGAAAAGCCCTTGTAAGTTCTTCTTTGTTGTCCCTTTCACCAATCTTGGCCGTCATCATGTAAAGAAATTCTTCAAATTCAATAGCTCCATTCCGATCTTTGTCTATTTCAGACATTAAACGGTGGATATCCTGAATATAGTGTTTTAGCAAGTGAGTTGCAATGATATAATATACAGTAAAAAGCTCTAGCTTAGATGTTTGCATAAGAAAGTCAACAATTTACTGAGAGAACTCCAAGGTAGCAATATATCATTATTATTGTATTAATTTAATTTCAATCACATAGGCAATAATCTGTTGAGCTAGAGTTTTTGAAAGAGCTTTGAATAAGGATTACTCTCAGCATCAGCAAGAGTTCCGTTCACAACATTGAACTCAAAGACCAAAGAAGCTTGATTACCGATAGCATCTAAACGATAAGAAGGGAACTACATAATCCATCTGAATGCCCTACCATGAAACATCTGATGAAGGTGCTTGCTATTGAGTTGGTACAAAACTTGAAAATTGTTATCAAGGTCTTATTTTCAAGAACTGAATCATCAAATGAGTGAGGGCTTGCTCCCATATGCAACATATTATGATGAAATAGGTGGCAAGGCCATCTATGTGATGGTGTCATTGGTCTTCCCTTTTCCTCAAAAGAAGAAGGATGATTATCTTATGATAATATGAATATACAATCTTACAAAATAGACAAACCTATTTCACCTGACAACTACATCAATAAATTGTGCAATATGGTTAACTCTAAATACGAATGCAATAACCAAACGCTTCTTACTGTCTATTCATACACCTAGTATCCATGGCTTACTTTTCCCTTTCATTCAACCTAGTGAGATTGCTATATGACATGCTATGTGGAGCTTTTGATGATACTTGGAATATAATGCACAGATAGATGATTAGATAAATCAGAAAGAAATTCAGTTTGACGTGCACAAAAATAGAGAAAGAAAATAGTAGGAACTAGAAAGAAAGGAAACAATATATTGTGTTTAACCTCATCTGTCATTTCAAACCCCAGGGCCCTGCAATGGACAGTAAATATGTTAGCGCGACCACATCAAGAGACCGGATAAGACATGAAGAGCAAGATGGTAGCACCTCATGGCCACTGTCAGCTCCTTCGCATCAAGACTACCTACACAAAACAGATTAAGAAGAAAAAGATGCTCAATTTTTTTTTTAAAAAAAAAAGAAGCAGAAGAAGATGTTATTCTAAACGACAATAAAATCCGGTCGATTTTCCATACCAGATTGATCGGTATCAAACAGGTCGAAAACTTCCTTGATCTCCTGCCTCTTCTGCTTGCTCAACCCGTGGTGGTTTGCTCGAGGTTTCTCCCTCCTCGACCCTACCCTGGCACTCGACTGCACAACCAAAATCGGATCTTTATGCATTATAATGTGAGATAAGGAAAAAAGGAGATAGATCCAGTCGTATTCGCAGATTTTTCACCGAAAGGGAACGGGATCGGTAGACTTACCATTGCAGAAGATTATCGTGCTCGCTTGCTTCGATTAGATCTCGTGAAAGGCAAGACCTAGCGACGAAGGAATAACGCGGCGGAAGCTTCCATCTCTTTCGATAATAGATTAAAATAACGGGTCGGATCCGAGAACAAATCTCCTCGTTTATGCCCGAACCTGAATGAAGCCCAAGCAGAGGCCTTCATTAAATTTACACGGCCCATTATTTTTTGAAAGGTTCCTATTTCGGATTTAGTTCTTTCTTATATTAAAATTTAATGAAGATCCTTTTTTTTTTTTTATGATAGTGTGTTCATAGAATGAATGATTCTGCACCAAATTATGTATCAAATAATCGTATAAAATGAATGTTTTTGCACCAAATTATGCATCAAACAATCTTGTAAGTTACTTAAGATGTCACAACAGTTCATATTTATACTCTATCAAACTGCATCCAACATAGAAGCAACGCAATCAAGACTTCGAACATCGAAGCCTTGTTCAGACTCCAAACATCGTTAGCCGTAATCATAGTCGATGGAGTTGAGGCGAAGATTGTTCACTATCAAGAAGAAAATACTGAATAAATAGTTGATGCACTCTTGACTGTTTTATTTTTTCTGTGTTCAGACTTGGGCCTTGTTCTTCTTGTAGCATGTTGCAGTTTATTAATCTAAATACTAGAATTGCTCTCACATTCTGATGCTCTTGCACAGTCTGTTGTTTTTCAGAAACATCATATACCGATAAACCCCAAATTCAGAGTCTTCGAGGTAGAGAAACATTGACATCTTCACAGTGAATAAGATCACTAAGTATGTATTCCATGACTTGGAAATGGTCAGGATAGAAGACTCAGTCATGTTGTATATTTGTTGCTGTCATTGTCATCTTTGAACAAGATCCAACATTATTGGGTTTCGTTGTCGTCGTCGTCGTCTTAGATCAATTCCTTAACTTGGCTTGGCACTTGAGTTGGCAGATGTGAAGGTGGTCACCTCTGTTTGAGTGTGTTATCTGTTTTCGAGGTTAGAAACAAGTTAATCTCCTCACTGATTTGTGGAAATGAAAATTTGATGGGGAGCCACACCACAACCATCAGAGTCTGAAAGATGACATTGAGAGGTTTTTTGCTTCTGCACATACTGCAAAACATCTGCAGTAATGAACCTGCCATTTGGTTGCATTCCAAACAAGAGAAAGCTGACAGAAACTCACTAACATGGCTTATGCTCTCTTTCCCTTTGGAGTTTGCCAATTGCTTTTAATTAGACACAAAATGACACCAAAACATCACAAAAACACGATCAAGGATTGTATAGTGGAAGATATTCTAGAGACTACATCTTTGACTTAAGGAATCATATAATAGTTCTTAGTTAGGTACTAAGATTTGGATTTAACTAGACCTTCTAGATATGGATTCAACTAGGTCTTTGACTTAGGAAATCATATAGTAATTCTATATTAAAAAAGAAGATGAGAGTTGAATTCTCAGTTAATTGGAGGCTATGATTTGGATTCAACTAAGACTTTGACTTGGGGAATCATATAGTCATTCTTTTAGAGACAAGTGGTGAGGAAAATATTTTATTTTTAGTGACTACTCTTCATGATTGTGACTTCTTTAACGTTTAGCTAGGAAAAAATGCTTAATTCTTTTTATTGGATTTCCATTTCTCTAGTCATTAAAAATATTTTAAATAAAAAATATTTAAAACCAGACTTGCGAGAATTGTCGTACATAAATTATTTAAACCATTAAAAAAAGACCATTGGTATATAAATATCATGAACTCTAGATGAGCATTTAGGCATACGACAAATATAAATTACCTATCTAATAATTAAATAAATTAACTAGCAAATGTGATATAAAAATACTTAATTTATTCATGGTGACATAAAAAAAATTGTCAAGAAATAAGAAAGGGGAGAAGAGAAAAAGAGAAAAAGAACATGGATAAATCTTTCTTCTCTATTTCTAAGCTGCAACAAAATTAATGTGGCTTTATTAGAACAAACTGATTAAGTTCTACTAGAATCGATCGACATATTTCGATCTCCACAAACAAGTAGAACAAATTAATTAACTGAGCGATATATAGTGTGATGATCTCTAGCAGAAGTTCCACAGGTTCATGTCGCCGGCGGCCAACTCCTCCCAGTCCTCCGGCCAATAATTAGAAGAAACCGCCACATATTGATCATCCGCGTTCTTCGGCGACTGCATCAGCGGTTCAAGATCCACCCAAGCCGCATCCGCTACTACTTTCTCCCTCTCGCTCGCCGTCATCGTGGAGCTGGAGCTCGCCGGCACGACAACGGGCCGGCACTGGTCCTCGTCGGAGTCCGAAGGCAATAAAGGAGGAGGAGGAGGAGAGTTGGCGGCGGCGGAGGCTGCAGCAGCGGCGAGTTTCTGGATGGACTTGGGGGACAAGGCGGCGGGGGCGATGAGGCGGCCGCGGGGGAGAGCGGCTGGGAAGTTGAAGGTGGCGGCGGAGGAGCCCTTGAGGCAGAGGAGGGCGGCGTCGTAGGCGCGGGCGGCGGCCTCCGGGGTGGAGTAGGAGCCGAGCCAGATGCGGGTCTTGTGGAGCGGCGCCCTGATCTCGGACACCCACGAGCCCCAGCTCCGCCGCCGCACCCCGTTGTACTGCCTCTTCCCGCTGCTCTTCCCCATTAATTATCGCCTTCTCTAATGTACTGTAGCTGCCTGAGATGATAAGTTATTTATAGGGGCCACGGAAGATCGATGGAGAGGGAACAATGCAAGGACAGAGGCCGATGGACCGCAGAGTATATTTATTGACCTCGCCTGAGATGGAGGCCGTACCGGTCCAAGTCGTCCTACGTGAACCGTGGAGCACCAGATTATTTATTTTCTCCAAAACTATAATCCGTATAAAATTAAAGCGTGAAGAACTTCGGTTCGATCAGATTAAGGAAGGAGGAGAATTGAAAATTAAATGTAATTTTTTAGAAATAAAAATATATGAAAACATGGTAAAAATAAAATGCTCTGGATTAATTAACTGATATAACTCATCTCATCCAAGTCATACGTGCACCAGGGAGAGGACAAGATTCGAGGCCTCCTTGTTTTCTTTACAATACTCGATGTTTTTACCTTGAGGAATAGGTAATCTCACCGTCTCGCATGATAAAAGCCATGCAGGGCAGACTTTTTTTTTCGATCCTAACAAATAAATATTATTATATGGCTGTTCCTCAACGAGGAGCTTTTTTGTTAAAAAACAAAAAAAAAAAGAAGAAAAGAAATCGCATATTACCTCTTGTGATGGCCACATTTACTGGAAATTTATTAGCGGTAACTGGGGTAGGTCGATCGAGCAATCGGATACAGAAATAGCTACCAAGGGCTCCCCACCAGCACCAGAGAAATCCGACAACATATGACCTCGTGGTAGAATCTGATGAAGAACGAGATCAACTCCATCTGAATCGTGCAACTGTAGAAGAACCCTTCATAGCAATTTCCATGGAAATCATCATGTTGAGTGATCAGTGAGACTAAGCTTTTCACAACTACGATCCTGGAAAACATAACACATTCAAACCACCATCATTCATCAAATACATTATAGAAAGACAGTGTCAAGAGGAAAACGGAAAACCTGGAAGCGAGCATAGGATTCTGTCAGCTTGCAGTAGCAAAAAAAAAGAAAAGAAAAAAGGTGTCATGCCATGCAGTACAGTAAGCTAACATTACCAGAAATTATTAGCTGGATGAATCTGTTGTGTCCCCCTGAAGGTTTAATCAGCGATGGGAAACCAGCAACAGGCCCTACCTGATGAGGTAGCACACAATGGACTCACAGGGGAGAATAGATAAAACCGTCACTTTAACTCTCTTTCTAAAATAATCTCATATAGATATTTCATTTTTTTATCATAAAAAATAATATAAAAATATAAAAATTTGACATTTTCCATAATACAATAGTCTAAATTATAGTAAAAAATAATTATGCTCATCAAACGTCTCTCACAACCCATTTTCAAATTATGTGGAAAAAAAAATAATGAAATCGATTATAATCGACCATCAAGATGAAAAAAAAAATCTTCAAGAATATATAATCATTGGAAATTGATCTCATATCCCATTCTAATAAATTTGATATCTACTAGCATACAATGGACTCATGAAATCTATTGAGTGATGTCAAATAAATGATAGTAAAAGCTACGGAGATTTCTGAAATTTGATCCAAACTCACACATAAAGTTTCACAAATGCCCATGCAATCAAGCTTATAAACTAATAAGTCGAGGTTAATGACTGTGCATAAAGCTCCACTTACTGTTTAAGCCATCTACTGGACCTTCTCAAGATGAAGTGCACCCGAATATTCAATCTAACACGCAAAAATTACAGAGACTCATGCCATGGGATGTACTTGTAAATCCAATGAAAGGATTCTCCTTGTACGACTGGCGACCTGCTCAATGCTCCATCACATGAACTGATTGTTTAATGTTTTTTTGCTAGATCTGAGATCATCAGAGTTGTTTATTCCTCCCTCCCAAGGCTCTCCCAGGGGCTTGATGGCAGTCTGTCATCAGTCCATTCTACACCTGATTTACTCATTTTAAAAGTGCTGATCATGATCATGTTCATGTTGTGAAAACTTTGCACTGTGCTTTTTTTTCATCAGCTGAGAAACTCTCCTTATACTCACATAAAAGATTAGCTAAAATCTGTGCAGCTGAAGACAGTATCAAGGTTAGAATCCTGCATAGGAAGCAGGTGTTTCGAAAGAATAACTGTAAAACAATTAGATCAAAAACAAAGGTGAGGGCATCTATATCATTCGGGCCAGTTGAGGTAGGAGAAGTTATTTACTGAACCACGCACAACCTATCAGAATGCTTGCTGAATCAATATATTGGAAGTTAGCAGCTGACCCGATCCAGGATTGAGATGGAAAGAAAAGATGTAGCAACTGTTTGTAGTATTTTCTTTGAATTGAGCAAGATCTGCTAAAAAAATTTGCTCCATGTAGTGATTGATAGTTGCAACAATAAACGACTTCCAAATGCAGCTCTATTGCACCTGCCAACAGGTAGAAAAAATCTCTAAATTGAAATGATGCCGAATTATTTGTAACTCTCAAAGCCAACATTAAGCACAAAATCTGAATGTATAATAAAAAAAAATAACCTGTAGATAGTAATCTACGTGTACTTGATTGCATTCTTCCTCCAAGTCTAAGAATCACGGTAGCACACAAGGTAAGTTGCCAGAACAAATTACTAGTATCTGGTAAACAACAGTGGTTACCATAACACGCACCCTGTTTTTAGAAGTCTCACCCGGCATGCTTCTATTCAAAGTTAGACTAGTATCTTAAGCACACTAATCAATACACAGCACATATAGCAAAAACTGAGCACTAATGAGCACAACAAAAGTCAATAAGTAGCACACAAAAGCAATATATATAGCCAATAGGTAGCCCACAAATATATAGCTTAGAGGAGAGAACTAACCCATTAACTTGTTAGACCTCAACCATCTCTTATAAAGTTCTTATGTTATCCCATAAATCACCATGTGTCAGGGGAATTTAGATATTCTCCAACAGTCTACTTATAGAGAGTTGATTGAAAAATAATAAAATTTGATGAAAATTATTAGTAAATAGAAAAATTCACTCTAGCTTGTTTTAATATTGCATTAGTAGACATCATTCCTCAACTGTAAAACAAATTCTTTTGAGAAGATACAGACCTCATAAGGCCATTTCTTTCCTACATGAACTGGTCAGTTTCAGTTTGTAAAAAAGATGCTAAGTGTTCAGTCTTATATGCTATTGTTTTTTATTTATAAAAAAGTATAAAAGCTAGAGAAAAGGTTTTGATGTCTCTATGAAAACAAAACAAAAGTGAAAAGAATTAAAAAAATTATGGGTTTTCTCTCTTTTTTTTCAAAGCAAATGACTAATTAGCTTGCTTTGCAAATTTGTCATATGACAGAACAAATTGGTAAGAAATCCATCTCTTGTTGAAGCTAAGTTCAATGAAGATTTTTAAACTGCGAAAACCAGACAAATAATAAGATATATTCAAGAACACACTTCAAATTTCAACACTGACAGATTCTCCCTTTTCAAACTAAACTGAATTGCAGTAAGCACACAAAAAATGAAAGACAAATGTTGCCAATCAAAACGAACTCCCTCTAAAGAGGACCTGTTTTTTGTTCTCACTTAATGTTCCCTTAGTGTATTAATCTAATCATACAATGAGGAACCCAAATGGTTCTTTAAAAGCTCAAGAGAAACTTCATGCCAATGCAATATCAAATTGCTAACCAACCCAATATTGATCACTAAGAAGAAAGGATCAAAGGATTATGCAACCAGCACCAAAGGATTAAGCAACCAGCACACAACTACTAACAAAATCACAGATAAAATATGTAACACCGAAGAGCAACAAACAAAGAACATTGTTGACAATAAGTAGGCACATGCCAAGTACAGGAAAAAGGAATTTCAATGTAGCAGTTAATTCAAACTCTGTGCCACATGATTAGTTTTGGCTACAATCTTACAGCTCTAATTAGTTTTGCATTAGTTAAAACATGGTCCAACTTTGTTACTACTGTAATATTGGAGCAAAAGGTGAAGCCATCATCTTAGCGGCCCCTACAAGGCGGTCTCACACTCTCTGAAAGGGAATAAATAACGGGGAGCATTTGTCTTAGCGCAGCGGCCCTTTGCATGTCAAGTACTGTAATATGAACATTATTCAGGATATGTTACATTAACAAATTAGCCAAAATCCATGAGAGAAAAACGAAATTCTCACAGGTATTGCTTTCAAATCTATTACAAGTGTATTGACAATCTGTCACATGGTATGGAATACCAAACTCACAAACTGATAATGGCATTCTCTATTGGTTTATTTTTAGGTGTATCCTTGTAAAACATAATGAGATTGATAAGGAAAAAAATAAGCAAGCAGAAAGTTCATCCAAACTGGTTTTCTTCATTTATTAGGAGTAGAAAACCTTAACGATAATTTTATGCTAGGATCAGAGCAATCAGTGTATTGCCAAGGTTAACTGATCAAAACAGTCAGAAAATAATGATTGGATCAGTGCCTAGAAGGGAGCTTGATAGGAGCAGATGAGCATTTACAAGGTATGACCAAAATGATTGTACCCAAATAGATCCCAAATGGCCCATAGCCAATATGTCCTGATATGAAAAAAGTCAACATAATGCAGCCTGTGTTCTCAATTTATGTTTGACCATTTGGAATCAGCACAATAAATGTTTTTCGTTGAACTTTAACCCAAAACCTACCAACATAAGTTAGAGAACATTTTCAGGAATCCACCAAAATAAAAGGGAAAAGGATCGCTTCCTGAAAATCTAGATTATGAAGGTTATGGTCTAACTTCTGTCAAGCACCAGAGGATAGAGCATAACCATAGTAGTTCCATATCTCCTTGAAACCATTTTACTTGGATATTTATGTGTTTACTAACTATAAAACTTTTGGTATATATTAAGAAACACGAGCTTTAACCATCCACCAACAGCTTATCACTCTGCCCACTAAGAAATTGTACTTAATTAAGCACATATAAATTCACCATAAACATAATTGAGGTGTTAAAAGAATTGATGAGGTACTTTTCGTCTCAATTTGGATTCCCTTTCTTGCATCAAGGTAACTATAGAAACAAGTAATTGATGATTGTTTGAACAAAATTAACAGTTCAAGAAACACTTTATCGACAACAAGGATACAAAAGAACTAGTGATGTAACCGATCATTGAGCAATAGCAAAAAAAGGTTCAAAAGAAACTTGTAAACAGAGCACGAGTAATAACATAATTACTAGAAAAATAGGAAGTGAACGAAGATAACAAGTGTCTACGTCCACGGAAATTACACGGTCCATGTGCACTTCTCCCTTGTAACCTTCTCTTGAACTTTAATCGAAATTATAGATATCATATTAATACAACTTGCAGAAACCTAAAAGCTAAAAGCATGTGTGCACAAAACCAAAAATATGTTCGATTCTCTTGCGAAAAATTCAATCTTCACAGATGATAATCGAACCATGATCTTCAGTGTACATTTAAATTAAGAACTGAGCAACAAAAACGGATGGAAAAGGACCACCTTCACACTCCTTCAACTGATCAGAAGCAGCAAGAACAGTCGAAGGGGCAAAGAGGGGTACCTCCCACGTCAGCCTTCCCCCAGCCGAGCTCATCCGCGGAGTAGATGGCCAGGCCATCCGCTGTGCGCCGCCGACGTCCTGGAGTCCCGGAATCTTCATTCTGATCCACTTTCCTCCTCTTCTTCTTATCCTTCGTCTTTGAGCTACCGCCCTCCCCTATCACCTTATCTAGCTTTTTGCCCCTATCCTTTGCCTTCTGATCATCGGCAGGAGCACTCTTTCTCTTCTTTCCCTGGAAAATCTCATCGATCTCGTTACCGATTTTCCTCTTCTTTCTCTTAACCTTCGTCTCGCGCACCTTTTCCTGCCCCACAGCAGCGACATTGGTTTTTTCTTCGGACATCGGCGGCGGCGGTCGAGAGAAGGCGCACCTCACTTATCTATTCTTCAACAGATAACCCTAAGTCGGCTAAACGGAGGTTGATTGAGAGAACTAAAATAGTTTTTTATTTTATTTTATTTTTAATGCCGTCTGAAAGTTTAAAAGATTTTCACTTGAGCATAAATTTTTTAATTATTTTTTAAATAATTATTTAAAAAATAGTTTTAAAACATTTTTTTAATCGTGGTGGTTTTTTTTTTATCCCATCATGTGCATGACAAAACTGTAGGATAGATTTAATCTTTCATAACAATTATAATTTTATAATTATTATAATTATTATAATATAAATTTATTTTTATTTAATAATATTTATATTATAGTTATTATGATCATAATTATTACAATATTATAATAACTATATATTTTTTTTATAATTATTATAATATAAATTTATTTTATTCAATAATATTTATGTTATAATAATTATTATGATATAAATTTATCTTATTCTTAAGTAGCGGAAGATAATAATATGGGAATGTATTCAAGGGTAATGGTGTTATTTTAAAGGAGATTGGATCCTTTTGATTAAAAATAAAAAACGACGCCTCTTTAATTTTTTTTTTCAAAAAAAAGATCATACCGACGCCCTTTATTTTTGCCCTAAAAATTTTGTATTCGACACTTTCAGCCGACGAGGAGAGTTCAATCCCATTAAACTCTTAATATAATCTTTAAATCACGTTAATGCCCGACATGACCACCAATTATTTTTGTCTTAATGACTAAGATGAACAACATTCTATTTCTAGATCAGCCTCTTCTTGTGGAAGTACCCCTTTAGGTGCCGCAGCTGCAAGGCCGAAGACAAAATGCACACCGCGACAGACATCAAACTGAACAACGCAACCCTCGAGTTCGCCTTCTCACTATCATTCTTCATTTTTTCTCCCCTGCAGATTCCATAAACCGAAACGCAAGTCAATGACTCGCACTCAAATGCCAAAGTCGAACCTAAATCACTGTTCTTACTTGCCGACCAGATACAGCATGCGTTGATGGATCAATTTCGCATACACCACCACCTTCCTTAGCCCGAGCTCAACACCCTTTGGAAATTTCATAAACAAGTTAAGGTACTCGCTCCAATAAGAATTAATGAATTTAAACACGAGTTCCAACTCGTAACGCATCATGCCTGAATGTTTTCCTTCTTGGCAATGGCTTCCCAGTCCTTCGCAGCGAAACCGATCTTCCAGTCGATGTTAACGCCTGCTCGAATGCTTTCGTTCTCAGCATCATCCAGCGTGAAACAGAGTTTGTAGGTGCCTTGCTCACTCGCGGTGAATCCAAACTGGCCCGTCGTAATATTTTCTCGATGATGAAGGGTGTTCTCCGACGGCGAAGTCACCTGGAATATTCGAATAGCTTTAGAATCTAGAAATGCCCGTAAAATCGATGTAATCGCGGGCTTTCACCTTGACGGAGACGGTGGGCGTGACGTCGGACTTGTTCTCGCGGGCGACCGCGTACTCGGCCAAGGTGAGGACGCCGGCGTCGAGATCCTCCCAGATGCACTTGGTGCCGTTCGGCGCCGGCAGGCTCAGCCACAACGCCGCCGCCGAGGGAGGCTCGACCAGTACGGCCAGTAGCCAGGTCGCCAGCAACAGCATCGTGCCCGCCGTTTCGTCCATTTTTTGTTGCTCCCTTAATTCTGGATGCATGCATCGCATTAGTAGTTGGATTCGGCTTAGTAACTCAAGTTAGAATCTTAACCGCGGGCATTTAATTCTTCTTTCGGTTTTGGATTTAATTAAATACACCATTAACTCTTCTAATCATTCTCTTTTTTTTCTTCCATTTATATGCTTATCCAGAATAATAATAATAAAAAATCAAATGACTTGGTATGGATGGTGATCCCACCACATGGCACGTGCTCTATTCAGGAAAACAATTATTGTTATGTATTTATATGTGAAGCTGACCCGGCGGAGGTGGACGTGCACGATCGAGACGTGACATCCGGCGCGATGACGAGAAAGTGGTTAATCAACTACGCCAAATCATAGGAAGCACTCATGCATCGTCCTGATTAAGGGCCAAATAAATCAATTAGTCGAAATTTGAATATATTTAAGTTAAAATTATATTAAAATAATTAGAATTCGATTCAAGTTCGGTTCGCAAGTGACTCGTGAATAATTGAACAAAATAATATGAATTCGAATTCGGCTTGAAAAAATTATCGAACATTTTTGAATTCGACTCGAATTTGATAATTTCGAATATGAATCAAATATTTTTCAAGCCGGCTCGAAAAATTCGTGAACCGACTCGATTCGTTTGCACTCCTAGTCGAGGCCCCGGAGCGTAATAGTAGATCCTTTAAAAGATAATTAAAAATTTTAATTATGATATATTATAAAATATTTTTTTTAAATAAATTTTAAAAAATAAATTTAAAGAATATTAATTATTTAGATGATTTTTTTAATATAAAATTAGATTGATCAGTTTTAATATTAATTGATTCATGAAATTGAATATATGAATTTAAAAAATAAAAACAGATGCATCGTCGTGATATTAATTTGATAAAAATAGAGGTCTCCATTTGCATTTTTCACATGTTTGGTGTGTGGACGAGTTTACGACGTTAACGGGCAAGGCATGCAGTGGGTACCGAGTGCGGCCCGGCAAGCCTGTCAATTGCAACACGTCTGTAAAACGAATACCATACGCGTATTCGTCTCCAGAACAAACCGTGCAGCTCAATCGGAGAGCCAAATTACTGTTTTTTTCCATTAATGTATACGTATTTTTAGGTTTTGATGCCCAAGTCCCTGTACATTTTAAAATAGCGGATTTGTCGTCGTTTCTCGTCCTTTTAATTGCTTGTTCAAGGTGATAAAAAAGTGAAATATTCACTCTCAATGTTTCGTCAATTTATTTTAAGATCAACACGAAATACATAAAAAAGAATAAAAATCTGACTATTAATTAAAATTTAACTCATAAATTTTATAATAATAATATTTTATATATTAATCAATAATTAATCTAGTGCGGACTTTTAATTATTTGTTCAAGCAACAACCGCCATTAGCTGACAAAATATCTCGGTGTCTAATGTTG
>JBBUKS010000029.1:10155106-10183200 GCA_038050645.1 Hedychium gardnerianum
TAATTAATATTGAGGATCAAGAAATTGATAAAAAAAGAAAAAAAAATTATCCTCCATTTATTGTGATAAACGCGTAGCTCCGTATGATGCGTAGGCATATAATGTTAGACTTGAATCCGTTTATTACGAGCACTTCTTTAGATACGAAATTTTTTATAAGATTAAATTAAAGATATTATTTAATTAATTATTTTTTCTAAAGACTATGATATAAAGAAAGAATGTTAAAGACTACGATTCGATTTTCAATTATAATATATTTATATAAATTTTTCTTTCAAATTGAATATGGACTTTCCCCACCACTCCTCCTCCCCCTCTTCCTCCGCCGCCGTCGCCGCTGCCGCTTTCCCTGTCGAAGGAGACGCCGCCGGATTCCGATCTGACCTCGGCCAACGATGGCACATCTCGAGAGAGTAGGGCCGCGGAGGGAGACGCGATCGTCGAGGCCTAGGGAGGGGTAGAGAAGAAGGCCGAGGAGGGAGATCGCCTCATGGATGGCGTGGACGCGCCCCCGCCGGCCCTCGCAACGGTTTTCCGAATTCGGCTCAAGCAGCCGCCCTGCAGCCTTCGGCACAAGATGAACGTCCCTGATCTCTGCCGTAACTTCAGGTTTTGCTCTCTCTTATTAATTCGATTTTTTTCGCTAGCTCCTCTATTTGATGCTTGATTCTAGCGGATAGAATGGTTTTTGCAGTACTTTGAATGTTATTGTTTTGATGTGGATTTTGCCATTTACCGCCTGAAAGTTTGGATTTTTATTCTTCTTATGAATCCAAGTGTCATACCAGAAGCCTAATAATTGTAACGTTTCTACTAATTTTGTTGGGCAGCGCAGTTGCTTGGTGCGGGAAGTTGAATGCTATTGCATGCGCATCAGAGACATGCGCTAGAATACCGAGGTCAGCATTTCACAAAAAAAGTTTTTTTTTTCACTAAAAATCTAGGTTTCCAGTATGATCTTTTCTCCATTTGGAACTTGTTTGAATTCTAATTAGCCTTTAAAATGTCCAAGATTGTGGACTTTAGTATATGAAAAATCATCTAAAGAAGATTGGCTATCCTAGATACAGACCATCATGTGAAGCTAGCGAGGCTAAAGTTTGCCATTCTATGCATTATCATTATCATTATTATTATCAATCCATGTTAGTGTATATGGGTTTGGCTATTTCATTAACTAGAGTTTTCTTTTATTTTTCTAACTGGCCCTTACACCTTCAGTTTAATCAGTTTATCTTATCTAGTTATAGAATTTATTGATTATGTTCAAACATCTCCTCACAATCTTAAGCTATTTCGTTCCTTTTTATTACCCATTGGAGCTACACCTGTTTTCTCCTGGACAAAAATAGTATTATTGACTTAATCTTGTGAGTAACCCAAACATCTATTTAGAACTCTGTTTATACTTAAATGAACTTTTTGTACGAGTTTCCTGATTGCCCAATACACTAATCAGGAAAATAGGACGGGTTGAACCACATTCTTATTTGACTTTTCATCCATAGGGTCACCCAATGATCACCAGAGTCCACCATTTTTATCCTATTAATGATATTTTATCAGAATCTTGTTTATCACCCAGAAGAATTTCCTATCCATCCATCTTAATTATTCTCTGATTTTCCTCAACTATCAAATCTACTTTTTGTATATTCAACTTTGGTTTTACTTGTAAAATATTTGTTTTCTAAATTTTCTCCGCAATCAAACTGAGCTTAATCTCTTTACACCATCATCAAGTAACAAAATATCACATGCAAATTTATTACTTGAAAATTTTGTTTTAGTTATCTGCATTGCATGGTACTTGGTACTTTGCCAACTAACTTGTTGTTTAGTATTTTGGCCAAATAGTTATTGTTATCTATCCTCTGTAACATTCTTCAGAATGAAGTTGTGCATTGTGTTTCTAGCTGCTGTACTACATCTGGTCGAGGAGTTTAGAAAAGAAATTCTTTTTCTTGTTTTTTGGGGTTCCCATAAGGCTATGGTGATTCCAGTTATATATAGTAGCCCATCAGGGCTTCATCTAGTCATGATATTTTCACCGATAGAAAGGTGAATATGCACCTAATTTGTGTATCATTGTATGTATGTACACATCTTGAAATGTTCTCTTTTCATGGCGTTGCTCATCTGGTAGTTAATAGGCAGTCCTTATGCTGTATTTTCATAATAAGATCATTGTGATATTCTCTTCTTTAACAGGCTTTACACATTTTTTCTCTTTTTGCTACTATTTCTCATCATGAAAAAAAAAGACAAACCTGGATAGATGTGCTTAGAACCATTTGCTGATTTACATCAAGGTATTGGTAGTAGGCTGTTTAAAACTTCTATGGTCGTCACTTTTAGTTTTGATATAGGACAGATTGGACAGCACCTTTTAAATATGGTGAAAGATGAGTTAGCTGAAAGATTGTACATATATGTCAATGTAACTTCTTAAGAAATTATTGTGGAAATATTTTGCTTCTTTGTGATTTATTTTATCAGTTAGTTGTTGACATATTTCCATTATCATAAGCCTAAGTCTGCGACATTTTCTATATTCATGTCAGGTGAGTTCATATTGAGTTTTCATTACTTTTGAGTTTCAGCTTGCCATATTATATTTACTAAATTATTAGTATCTTTTGATACATCTTCCATGTCTGAGAATTTGGAAGTACACTTTCTTATTCAAGTTATTTGATTTTTTGCTATCACTGGCTTTGTTTCAGTTCAACCACAAATCCTCCATTTTGGATTCCGATACACATTGTCAACCCTGAACGACCTACAGAATGTGCTGTCTTCAATGTCAAAGCTGGTAAATTGTGTTATCATTTACTAGGTTTCTTACATCTGCAATGTTTTCTTTATGTTTCAAAATCATAATATATTGGAATGAATATAATTTCTTTTTTTTAACATCAACTTTCACAAACTTGAAGAAGGTAAACATGCTTTCATGTTTTCTGATTTCATTTTGGAACTACTTTCTTACCTGGTGTTCTTTGTCTCTTACATGTTTATGGACCTCTTCCATCTAGTTACCTAGATGAGAAGAGAGAGAATGAACTTCAATAGTAGTTGGTTTCATAACAATATTCAGTAAAGTGGTATAATCAATGATGAATATTTGGAAGGACTCTAATTGATTGGTGATGGATCCTTGCTTGGTGTCCTCATGTAAACATATATAGGACTACTAAAACATTATTGGTGAACTTCATATGTTGATTGAATATCATTTTATGTATAAATCTTCATTGCTCATCCTTAAGGAACTGATGAATTTCTTCATTGGTAAACATGGTCCTCTGTATTTTCTCTAACATTGAATATATGTTAACTGCTCATTCTTTTTCAGATTCTCCTTGTGATTCAGTCCAGTTTATTGAATGGTCACCTAGGTCTTGTCGTCGTGCCTTATTGGTTGGAAATTTCCAGGGAAGGATCACAATATGGACTCAGCCCTGTCAAGTAAGGAACTAGATGAACAAGGATGTTACATCATCTTTGATAATTTTTAATTGAAAGACAATAGCTTTTAATCAATTGTACACTGCTTCCTGTTTTACCTGTCTACAATTGAATTGCTTTTTTGTACAAAATTCATCCAGTTTCATCCTCCTTACTCTTGTTTTGTAACTAAAATTATAATCATTAGGAGATTTTGGAATATCATTGAATATGATTATGGCAATATTTTCCATTCAGAATGATAAAAACTGATCATGTCAGTTTATTATGTGCATAGCGCATTATTTGGGTCTTTCCTTCAGTGGTATGGAGCTCGCAGGCATCAGTTCTTAGTGGGATTAGCAATTACTTTTTGACTGTTTGGGTTTGAGATTGAAATGATTGTTTCGACACTCTGTAACCACGAATGGTTTCTAATGTTTTTGGGTTCCTAAAGATCTTACCAGAACTTGATTTCTATATCCTCTGTTTGTCCTTAACTCAGGCCTAGAATGGAATTTTATTAATTTTGTGGGATTGTTTGGAGCCATAATATTAATTCAATCTAGTTGGCAATATATGTGGCTGCTCAAATCCACTCAGGACAATGGTACTGAACCAATTAACTTCTTCTTCTGCCAAGAGGCTTTTGTAAGTACTATTTGAAAGGGAAAACAAGAAGGGAACACATGATACTTTTTTGGCACACTCATGTTTACCTTTGCTCTTAGATTTAGTTACTGATTTTAATTGGTGCAGGGCCCGGTGAATATTGTACGAGATGCTAGTTGCTGGCGATGTGAATATGAGTGGAAACAAGATCTTGCTGTTGTAACAAAATGGCTATCAGGGATGAATTCGGTGCGCAACTCATATTCTTCTATATTTGTTTTCCACTTACATATTCCCTTTTCCCTTTTCAATGCTGATATCATGATTATGATTTTGCATTGTTGATCACAACTTTTCATTATGAAACCTAATTTGTTAGCTTCTATCATTCCCAATCTCTATGTGCACCTTTGTTTCTCAAACTTGGTAGAATACCTCCCTCGTATCGGTGTCAATGCAACATGACACTAGTATGGGTATGAAGTCTGACATCTGTGTTTTCATAACCAATTAAACTGGAAATCAGGGGACAATCTCAGTAAAAGGAACGGAAAGATCAGGGAAAAAACTGTGAACCAAATAGAACCTGTATAATCAAGTTTTTTTTCTTTGTCAAAATCAAAATTTATACCGAAATGCATAACATTTAATCTGTCAATCTACTGATTTGGTTGAGGCTGTTGGTCTCAATTTCATATCCTCCCGCCAATATCAGTTTTTAGAATTAACTGCTCAATGAGCTGTTAATTTTAATTAATTATATATGTTTATACAAGTTTGAATATATTTTATTTTGTTTATATTTTAAAATAATTATTTATTTATTTTTTACATTTTTGCTAAATTTATATTTAATTTTTATTAAAAAAGCAAATCATATTTATGATATTATTTTCATTCAATTGATATCCTTGCAAGCTTGATCTCCTCAATTTTAAGAACATTATTTGACAGCTTCGAGCTTGTGCATCACTTATGTGGGAACAGATCTATGATAGGGAGAAGAGCAATAAAAGGCACAAGTGGAAGTGTCTGTAGTGAAGACTCTCGACCACTATGACAATTTGCTGACTATCATCTATGAGCAATCATTGTTCAGGAAGAGTGGGGCATTGAGGTCAGTAGGAGGGAGACATCCAGGAGGCAGAGGAAGAAGTCCAAATTTGAACCTCACCAGTCCAATTGAAAGTGGTTCAAACTGATTAATCGCAAAACAAATCAAAGCACCATAGTCTGAGCCCAGTTTTAGTCCAAAACACCTATTCTCCTAATTAGATCTTGTTTGAACCCACCTTCAGTCCAATTTGAAAATCAATGTACTTAAATCCCTAAGCTTACTTAATTAATAGAGTACCTTTAGTTCTAAATTAAATCAGCAATTGTAGGTTAGTTATCTAAATGTTATTTTATTAATCATATAAATACACATTATAAAACTTAATATTTCTTAATTGTATAATATGATTTTGTTTTTAAATTACTTTGTAATTTTGTGGATATAATAATTTGGTAGTATTAATACTTGCTTCTGTGATATTATATCATAGTTTATTATTTATCTGTTATGATTTATCCATTATATATCATTAACAATCATATCATACTAGAATATAACAGTATTTGATCTTTGCCATACCCCTGTATCATGTACAAATTTCAGAGCCTATTCCGGTGTCCTCACTTGTATAAAATAATGTGTTGGACACCTAAAATCCATATTCCTTCTGGTCCAAGTAACATAGATAAAGGACAGTACTAACAAGAAGCTCAATTTTTTATATAACTCCCAATCTAAGCTGTTTGTAAAAAGATATAGCCCAATTCATAATGAAGATATACATTTTACATGCTATCGCACCTACTAAAACTTGTTATCACGATGGATCATCTTTAGTATTCAGTAAGTGGTTCTTGTCTTGTGTTTTTCCTCACGAGGGGTATGTCAAAAGAGATCCTGTGTTACAGATTTTGACATTTTTTTCTTTTCTTGTTTTGCTTGATTATTCCAAAAAAAATAATTGAATAATTGCTAGAATGTACTTGACTTGTTTGCTCAGTTTGACTTGAGAATCATGCCCTTGGTTTCAGTATCGATCCCTTCCTTCAAGCTCAAACACCTTGTCTACGATGATGTCAGCCTCTGAGGAGAAGTTTCTTGCAGAACAGTCTCAAACTTCAGGTTACAACTTATGTTAATTGCATTATTTAGTTTTAATAATATATTTATCTCACTTTAATTCTGTCGTCCAGATAGATGGCCTGCTTTTCTCTGTGTTTGCTCAGTTTTTTCATCTGGCTCTGTCCAACTTCACTGGGCACGGTGGCCTGCTGCACAAAATGAGCCAGCACCAAAATGGTTATATACCAGCAATGGGCTGCTAGGAGCAGGACCCAGTGGGATAATGGCTGCTGATGTTATCATTACAGAATCTGGAGTTATGCATGTCGCTGGGGTTCCCCTTGTAAATCCTTCTACAGTAGTTGTGTGGGAGGTTATGCCAGGCCCTGGAAATGGTTTTCAATCTTCAGCAAAACTAACTGTGGGCTCTGCTATTCCATCATCCTTAAATCCTCCTTCTTGGACAGGTTTTGCACCTTTGGCTGCATATTTGTTTAGTGTGCAGGAGTATTTAGAAAAGCAGAGAAAAAATATGGCAGATAATGAGATCAATGAGGTTGCATCACTTCATTGCTCACCTGTTTCAAACTTTTCTGCCTATGTTAGTCCTGAGGCTGCAGCGCAGTCTGCTGCAACAACGACGTGGGGTTCTGGAGTAACTGCAGTTGCTTTTGATCCCACCCAAGGGGGGTCTGTCATCACAGTGGTAATTGTTGAAGGTAATTTTCTATTTCTCTAATGGAGTTAAATTTTGCAACTAAGATCCATCATAATTATTTCAATCTTTTATTTCGAGGTACTGTATAGTCTGCAATTAGCAATGCCACTATTACACTGTGCCAATGTGGAATATATTGGCTACATATTATGTTCATATGTTGCGAATGAGTAGATTTTTTCTTGATAGTCAGATCGTCCAATTTAAGAATTTACTTAAGGTGTCAACTGCCACTCATTAGGCTTGACATGGACTAGCAAAACCCACTGACAAATGGATTGTGTTCAGCTAGCTTAGATAAAGAACGAGTGTTCATTACACTCATCTGAGGCATGAGATCTTAGAGGGTTGTGCCATGTTCATATGCCTAGCATGATAGAATTGTTTCACCCTAGAAATTCAAACCTTTTAAAATTAGCAATCTATCTAAAAAAAAATATCATAAAATTTAAATCATGAGAGCATTATTGTCACTAGACATAAATTACCAAATACCCTAAGAATTTAATAAATCTTAAAAATCTTTAAATCATGAGGGTCGTGCCATTTCCTTAAATGTTTGAGTTTCTTATTTCTATTCTATGGTCAAAGTGCGTATTTTTGGTCCAAGCATTGCCTTTCATCTTTTAATGACTGTTCTATTTCTTTTATATTTTGCTCTAATGCATGAGTACATTCGATAATACATTTTTTTTGTAGGGCAATACATGTCTCCTTATGATCCAGATGAAGGACCCTCAATTACAGGGTGGAGAGTCCAATGTTGGGAATCTTCTCTTCAACCAGTTGTTCTTCATCCCATCTTTGGAAATCCTGCCAGCTTTGGTGGGCAACCACCTATGCAGACAGTATGGCTAACTAGAGTTAATAAGAGTATTCCACCAACAGATGATTTAATAAATCCTCATGCTTGTTCGTCCAAGCCAACTGTATCTGACGAATTGAACTCGTCAGATTGTAGCGCGGAGAGAGCAAGTAGGCTTAGCTTTGATCCATACGATGTACCAAATGATGTTAGACAACTAGCTCAAATAGTCTATTCAGCTCATGGTGGAGAGATTGCCGTCGCCTTTCTTAGGGGTGGAGTGCACATATTTTCTGGTGCAGACTTTGATCCTGTTGATAGTTATCATATGAATGTTGGTTCAACTATTGCTGCACCTGCCTTCTCATCTACTAGCTGTTGCTTGGCTTCTGTTTGGCATGACACATTCAAGGACAGGACAATACTGAAGATAATTCGTGTTCTGCCTCCTGCTATTGCTAGCTCTCAAACAAAGATCAACTCAGCTACTTGGGAACGAGCTATTGCAAATAGGTAGCCAGTTCCTTTCTCACTATCTCACATTCCTTATTTTTGGTCATTAACACCCTCTTATGCAGGTTCTGGTGGAGCCTTTTGGTTGGGGTTGATTGGTGGGATGCTGTTGGTTGTAGTCAAAGTGCTGCTGAGGATGGTATAGGTAAGCAGATTTTGTTTCTTTTATGGAGCATTTCTATTTTTAAATATTACAGTGTCTTCTGTGTTTTAGTGTCTCTTAATAGTGTGATCGCGGTGTTGGATGCGGACTTCCATTCTCTTCCATCTATTCAACACAGACAGCAACTCAGTCCCGTATGCATTATTTTCTGTTAGAATCCTTTTACTTTTTGATGTTGATGTTTTGCAGATGGATTACTAGATAATGTATTCTTCTTTGATTATTTCTCTGAATTTGTAGAATTTTCTTCATGTCATCTCTCAGCAAAGATTAAGAATATGCTGTTGAGAATTGGTTCATTGGGCATGTGCCTGAACTTCAATCTGCATGCAAAACTATAGCTTTAGGAAACATATTACTAGATTAAAGACGATTAGCATAGCTAGTTGCATTGCTTAGGCTGGGTTTGCTTGTGTGGAAAGTTTGGATGGCAAGGGGGAGGAAAAGACACCAAGTTATATGTGGAGCTCAGTCACTTGTGTAATAGATTAATAGTTGGAGCTTCAAATTGACTGGGTTAGGAGTTGCTATCTTATCAAGGAATAAATATAGACAAATATGATATCAAGTGTCCACAGGCTGCATTGTTATCTCACTCTTTTTTTAATTTGATTTCTTATTTTACAATAACTCAAACACAGTTAAGTTTAGAGTGCCTCTTTTGTCTCTGATTATCTAGGGTGGTCATGATCTGTCTTCAAATCTATAGCTCTAGAGAATCCTCATGTCCATCAGAAAGCGTTGATTGTCCCAACTATTTGGGTGGCTAGCTTTAGGAATTCTACTGTCTTGGCTAAGCTGGTTGTATTGTTTAGAGATTTATAATTTGGGGCTTTTGGCTGGCTGTGTTTATAGTTACTATGTTGTTGGAGAACTAAATAGTGATTAATAAAGTATCTAGTCTGTGTTAGATGCAGCTGCACCTGTTGAATGTCCCTTTTTTTTAAAATTATAATTTCTCAGTAACTCGAAGATAAATAAATT
Source organism: Hedychium gardnerianum (assembly GCA_038050645.1). Lineage (NCBI taxonomy): Eukaryota > Viridiplantae > Streptophyta > Magnoliopsida > Zingiberales > Zingiberaceae > Hedychium > Hedychium gardnerianum. The sequence continues at coordinate 10,164,474 of JBBUKS010000029.1, forward strand.
TGGAGTTCCTATTTTGATTCTGAGTAAATAGGGGTATAAAATTTTGCACGGAAACCAGTTGCTTTAGAAATCTATACCTAATTAAAATCCCTTAGCCTAGATGGATTCCTTAGAGGTTGCTAATTGCTATCTAATTGAGGAATTAAATAAATAAAAATAAGTTCTCAACTGTGTATGAACTTGCGCCTATTATATTGCCAATTTTTATTTTAAATTCATGTTTCCATCAGCTCAAACACAGTTAAATTTAGCATTTCTTTTTGTTTCTGAGTAATATGGCATATAAATATACATAATCAGCTCTTGCATGTGAGGAGCTGGCATGTTAATTTGTAAATGCTGTCTAAACAATTAGCTATAGGCTTCTTCTGATCTTTTGGCACCCGAGGAAAGGAAATTAAGACCAAAGTGAGTGCCTTTGTAAATTTTGGAAATTATCTTGATGTGTTGCTTTTGTTGCCATATTAATGTGCAGTTAGCAATGCTTATCAAATGAATTGTTCTTAATGCTTTAATTTCTTGGCAACCATGGTCTTTATTTATTTCAAGTTTTGTAATGTTCTTTGCTCAACTAATTCCCTTTGTTCTTATGCAGAACCTTGATAGGATAAAGTGCAGGCTTTTGGAAGGTACAAATGCTCAAGATGTCAGAGCACTTGTACTGGATATGCAAGCTAGGTTGTTATTGGACATGTTGGGTAAAGGAATTGAATCAGCCCTTGTGAATCCTGCAACTTTATTACCTGAACCTTGGCAAGCTTCTGCTGAGACATTATCTAGCATTGATGCTGACAAAATGGTTGTGGAGCAGGCTTTGGTTCCAAACATACAGGTTTGTCTTCTGTCCTATTTGATCATTTCATAAAGATAAATATTTTCACCAGAGTTGCATTTTGAATTTTTTTCTTTAACACGAAGAGATATTAGCTTATTTAATATTATATCCATTTAATCGCATCACAGGCCCTGCATTATATCTTTTATCAACAGTTTTGGTTCTCTGTTTTATCTATCATTCTGTAGTTGCTATTAAATGGTCCATTTTGTTTATGGAGACAAAGATCTTCTACTGCTCGGTAAATGCTGGTGGACATCTAAATCTTGACTAGGATTCTCTGACTTGTTTCATAATTCTTTTATGACTTACATTTTGAATCAATTATTTGCAAGGAATAGTTTTTCATCTGCAGATTGTTTAGACATTCCTTTCCTGTATATATAACTCTTTTAAATTTTTTTTGATGTGCATTGGAAATATTTTTTCTAGGCGTATGTTGATGCCATCCTTGATCTAGCCTCACATTTCATTACGCGCTTGCGTCGCTATGCTAGTTTTTGTCGTACTTTGGCTAGCCATGCTGTTGTAGCTTCTTCTGGTGTCAATGGTGCACGAAATATGGTGGCAAGTCCTACTCACAGTTCTGCATCTGCAACAAATCAAGGTCAGTATTTGGCATGTTAAATTGGATATAATTATGCACATCAAATGAACTTTGTTATATTATTTAGATTAAGTATCCGGTTGTGATTTCTAAAAATTTATAGAGTTTTTTTTTTTTTTTTGCAAAAGTGCAAATTTTAATAGCAAACTCTATTTTTTCCCACACCCTTGCATTCTCCCTTTTGTTTGTTTGTTTCTTTTCTCCCCCACGCCACCAACATCCACACCATGTCGTCACCGCTCATGTTGTGTCGTTGATGCCCTTTCTCTCTTTTCCCCCTTTTGCTCCTTTTATTCCCTCTCTGGTTTCATTGTGTTGTCATCTTTGCAAAAGCCAAAGTTCTATTATATTATTTATCTATTATTTGATTCCTTTAGCATAATTAATTATATAATTTAATTCATCATGATTCTCATGGTAGTCGATATTCTCTAGGTTTCCATATTTTTTTAAAAAAAATTATAGTTATCACTTGGTAATCTCATGATCATTAAGTCTCAATAGGGAACAAACTAAATAGATGAACAATTATAATATAAAATGGTAAGCAATATAAGAGAAACTGGAAAGCAATGAGTAGATATGAGTTTACAAATAATTCTTCCCTAATTAGTCACAATTAATCTCATGATGTCTATTTTATCAAATTAAATCGAGATAAATTTTGGAGACCGAGGGGTCAAATCACTATGACTTTCCTCAAAACAACCTGACTCCTCCAAATGGTGGATTTGTCATTGAGACAAAACATGTGTCACAACTCACAACTCAGATTTACAAATCACCCTTTCGAAATAAAATATTCATATCGAACACTACAACATACTAAATTTCATAATAAAATAAGGAATAACTCTCATGCTACCCCTTCATTATTCTGCCTTTAATGGAGATTATATTCTATAGAATTGAGCATCTTTATGTAGGAGAACCACGTGATTGCATCGATTCCAACTTGGTAGTCTCCTTGTACCAATCTGTTAATAACTTGATTAAAAGCAACAAGACACCGATCGAGATGATTTGGTGGAAGATGGAAATTGATCAAGTAGCTTATCCAAAATTCAAAACCTAGGCTGGTCGGAGAATAGAAACATTAGCAACAGCCACGGGTGGTGGTGACAACATCTTTTGCACTGTTGTTGCAGTGACGACGGCAAACAGCAATAGGCACACGGAGATGCCAGTGCTGTGAAACCAGAGAGGGAAAAAAAAAGAGAGGGTGTAGGTGACAGCATGAGCGGTGATGATGTGGGCGGCGACGGTGACGCGGGGTGGGTGTTGGCAACATGGGAAGAAAAGAAAGAAACGAACAAAAGGGAGAATGCACTGGTTTGGGAAAAAGTTGGTATTGAATTTTGCTTAAAAACTCCATAAATTTTTAGAAATCACAAATTGGTCCTTTAAAATCTAAATAATATAACAAATATGGTCTTGTTGATAGTTGCAATTTTAACCTAGTTATCAACTTATTTACATCTGCAAAATGCAAGCTTGCATCCATTGGAAACTTTGAACTCATTCACAGTATTTTGCGTCTCTGATGTCACTTCTGATTGTTGAGGACTTTTTGATGATCGGACACATCCACACGTTTTGCTCTGAATTGTTTCATTCAACACATTTCACAGCTTTCAATAGCAATGACATGCATTATCGGTTTTGCAACATAGTTTGCATGACAGAATGCCGATCTGATCATAGCGAGTTACCTTCTTATCTGTATTTAATGAGTGCATTACTTGATGGTTGTGTTCATAAGTGCTTCCCATTTTTAGGACATTATGATATATATGAAACTACGATACATTATAAAAATCCTTATAGTTTTTGCTAGTCAATGATACACTAGCAAATAAAATTTTATTTTGTTATTCTTTACTTTAATCTCAACTGATTTTTGTGGATGAATTTATGCATCTACTGTTGGGTATATTAAAGGCTCTCAAAATGGAGCTCCACCTACTGGTGGAAATTCTCAAATGCAAGCTTGGGTTCAAGGCGCCCTAGCTAAGATTAGCAACAATGCTGATGGAGGTTCCTCAACTACACAAAATCCAGTTAGCGGGCCATCCCCCTTCATGCCCATTACCATCAATACAGGGACTTTTCCTGGAACACCTGCTGTCAGGCTTATTGGAGATTGCCATTTTCTTCACAGGCTTTGCCAATTGTTGCTTTTTTGTCTAATCTTCCGGCGAAGACAGTCACCGCGTTTCATTGGAAATATTCAGAAAAATCCAGATTCTACCTTGCAGAAAGTTCAAACTATTTCCAATGGAAGAGTAGAGGAAAACAGTGCAGTTAGCAGACCAACTATGGGTGTTGCAAAAATTGAAGAAGTCCAGCCATATAGGTCCGGACAGATGTCAGTTGGAACAAAAGGGATTGAAGAAGCTTCTACCAGCAAGTCAACTAGGTACGGTTCTGGTAATGCAGGGCAAGGGTACACATCGGAGGAGGTAAATATATTACATTATGTGGTTATATTCTGTATTAAAGGTGTGTTTTATCGGTGGTAATTGTGAATATTTTGTTGTTTAGACAACAGTTAGCAATTAGGTAGCAAGTGACATTGACTCACCAAAGCTAACCTACTATCGTCAGGTTATGAGTGTTTCTCATTTGTATGGATCTAGATATAAAGAACAGCCCGGTGCATGAAGCTCCTGCCAATGCGGGATTTCGGGGAAGAGTCGAACCACATAGGGTCAATTGTATGCAGCCTTACTTTGCATTTTGCAAGAGGCTGTTTCTGCGACTCAAATCCATGACTTCAAGGTAGCAACTTTACCATTGCGCTCGGGATGACAATTTCCTCCGAATCCAATGGAGAATTCGATATCCGATCCGAATGGAGGAGGATATAGGAGGAGGATATAGAGAGAAGTTTTAGACCCGATTATAGTAATTGGGTATTCGGGTACGGGTATTTTCAGGTTTGGATATGGAGGCGGATGTGGTAAAATCCTACCCATACATACTTGATATATATATATATATATATAAGTCTCGTTTTTTATTGGGAAAGAAAAAACTTTAGCCCGCTTCCCGCCTTGGAAAAAAAAAATTAGTTTGCTTCTTTACCCCGGTCACCAACCCGCATCTCATCTTTTTTTCCACGAGAAATCCTGTCCTGTTTGAAAGAGCGCGAGACGAGGAAGAACAGACAAGTACATGAAATAATTTGTTATTTTTTTTTAAAAAAAAAAGAATTGTAGGTAGTAATAGGGTAGGGTATGGATACCCGATCCTCCGACGGGTATGGGGATGGGGATGAAAGTTAAATACCCGATGGGTATGGAGATGGATATAATAGATGGGGATGAGTACGGAGGATATGAAATCCGACCCATTGTCATCCCTACGTTTTTCCCAAGGCTCCCCTTCTTGTATGGATTTAGATATTTGGCATATAATTTTCTAGTAGGGATAACTAGGAAGGGAACTTGAAATTTTGAACCTCAGTACAGGGAGAAGACAAATCTTAAGTATCACATTATTGTAAGTTGTTTTATTACAAAGCTAAAAAAACTGTTAGTAGTTTTTGTTTATTGCAAAGACTTCAATAGTGAATAAATTGAATAAACTAAAATAAATAAATAGAATTTAGTGTTGATGTTAATTAATGAAAATAGTTCAAAATATTGTAACTATTTCATTGAATAATCTAAAAAAAAAAAAATCAATGAATTATAAGTCAATTTTATATACATATGATTATTCTTTTGCATTTTATTTTTTATTTTAAATGTTAATAATTTCTTATATTATTGCATGGTTGGATGCGATTGTAACCTAGAAGAGTTCATAGTTGTGGCCATCATCAAGTTGGATTTTCTTGTTTAAATGTCCATAAATCTATTTGAAAATCGTCTATTATCTTTCATATAGCTAAGAGCCATGTGGTTATTTAGCATGAGGTTAAGCTTTGTAAATATTTTATTGTTTCATTATAATGTGATATCTATTAAATGCATACGTATAGATTCTTGATAAATCCCTAAATCGACTACTAATAAGTTGGGACTATGACCACTAGATCGACAATCCTATTAATCTAATTACCTCTAAGATTGCTTCTCAAGATAGTGCATAGATATTCTATGTTCAGCTTGTTTCATATGCTAGAAAAATTTTCATAGTAGAAATGCTCATGTCCGACAACAATTGGTCGCTGCTTGTCTTGTTGTGGAAGTGGATGTGAAACTCATGGCTAGATGTTGCAGCCAAGCAACATATGCAGGAGGGACTCACCAATATTAAAGATCTCACTTGACCAAACCTAGTGGAGTTTCAAAGGTGACATGGTTCTAGAACATTGCTAATACTTACCAAGAACCTAGATTTGGCATAGGGAGAATGCCGAAAGAAGGCCGAAGCTACTATTTGTTTAGGTCATAGGTCATAGGTCACACAAAGTTGTGGAGTCACGATATCAGAAGGAAAGAATACATGATACACGAAGGGGATTTACGCAAGGTGGTTGCCAGGTGTTGTGAGCAAGCAGCGTGTGAGCTCGACAGTAAGTCACATGGGAAAGTGATGCGTGAAAGGAAAAGGAGAGAAGAGAGGACCAAGAGATGAGGAGGCCTCTCTCTAAGGAGAACCAACCTTTCTTTTTTGGGGAAAACCCTTGACCAGGGAGGGACACTGATACCATATAGAATTTGGAAAAAATGAACGATAATGTATTCCTGCACTACAATAAGATATATAGATTCATGATAAACTCTAATCTTATAAAATAATCTAGTACCTCTAACAAGATCTTGTAGTCAATTCCAAGTAGACAAAGGTCTATCAAGTTTTCTCATAAATATAACTTGATGCAGGTGAAGGTTCTCTTCCTCATTCTGGTAGATCTTTGTCGCAGAACAGCTGCTCTGCAGCACCCATTGCCTGCTTCTCAGGTTGGCTCCAGCAATATAATTATACGATTGCACTATATTGACGGCAGCTACACTGTGCTACCTGAAGTTGTGGAAGCATCACTCAGTCCACACATGCAGGTATAATGTAATATTAAGAAATTAGTTTTTTTCTTTTGTTTCCGTACTATTCATACTCTAGCTAGATGATATGTACTAATTGCTTCATTCTTGATGTAAGATTTGGAAATTAGGTGTTTTTTTGGTCTATCTATAGTATTCATACTCTAGCTGAATGATACACACTAAATGCTTGATTCTCTAGGCTAGACCTGTCTTTGCATTCCATGAACCAGATTTGATAGATGCGCGAATTCTACAATAAAAACTACATGGTGTTTTCTATGTACTACAGTTCCACATTTTAGGATGTTTATGACCTGTTTCTTGCAGAATATGCCTCGTCCTAGAGGAGCTGATGCCGCTGGGCTTTTACTTCGTGAGCTAGAGTTGCATCCTCCATCTGAAGACTGGCACAGACGAAATATGTTTGGTGGTCCTTGGTCAGATCCAGACGATTTTGGTCCTTTGGATACTAAAGACAAGTCTAACCTGGGCGAATCTATGATTTCTTCAGTACCTAATTCGGCAGAACGCTATAATGACTACTCTGGAGTTCAAGGCCTCTGGCCAAGGAAGCGTAGATTCTCCGAGAGGGATGCGGCATTTGGATTGAAGACTTCTGTGGGTCTAGGATCCTATCTCGGCATTATGGGATCTCGCAGGGATGTCATCGCAGCTGTCTGGAAAACTGGTCTCGAAGGAGTCTGGTACAAGGTTCGATTCTCGTGTAGTTTCGTCGGCGATTATATTATGCAATGTAAATTTTTTTTTTATCTTTCTTTGCAGTGTATAAGATGCTTGCGCCAGACCTGTGCATTTGCACAAGTCCATGATTCAAATCCTGTAAATGCACAAGTCCATGATTCAAATCCTGCAAATGAACGCGAAGCATGGTGGATCAGTCGGTGGGCTTACAGCTGCCCTATGTGCGGTGGCTCTTGGGTTCGAGTGGTCTAGGCGAGTATGTTTATCATTGGGCAGGAGATTTTCCTCGGCGGTCTTCCTTATCCTAGTGTTGCAAATGTAAACAAGAATCACGTAGCCCAGTTTAGATCAGCGTACTGCTTGTAATTGTATAGTTGAAACCGAGAGGAAGATCTTCCGACTACCTTGATTAGTTTGCGTGGCCTGGTATAAGATTTATTCCAGCAGATAAACTGTTTCGGAGAGTTCTGATCTGTTTATGTAAAGACAGTAAATAGATTTGTGAATGGCCAATGAAACAAAATGCTTCTTCCTGAGCAATGCATGGCCGATGTGCTTTTAATCTGTTTTAACTGAAGCAGCATGAGCAACAAATTTTTAATATTATAATTAAATTTAAAAAGTCAAATCAATATTTTGATAACATTAACATATTATTTATATATATATATATATATATGCAAGAGAGAACGAGAAGGAAGTTAAAACCAATTGTTACTATTTAGTATTTACTAACATTTTTATGATCTACATGATTAAATCGAAATCAAAGTAACTGAACACAAACATGTAATTGTGACAAATACAAATATAGAATACAGAAAAGATTTAGCATCATCATCATTATTCCTTTAATTGGTCAATGCAATTTTGTCTCGATCTAGATTTGTTTCTCTGCGTATAAACTGATACGTCCTTGTTTTCTTATCTTATCAAACGTGGGCATGCTTTTTTTTTGAAATATATTTTTATTGAATAAGTGTCACTCTCCGTACACGCCACTCCTGACGCGGTCGCATAGGATCACATGGTGGGTCCAGTCGCTCTACCTACTGCCCATTTACTGCAAATGTCTTTCCACGCCGTCCGCATGTGGCTTCTCAATGAATTGCTTGACTTCTTACGGACAAATTTCAAGAAAGCCCCCTTAATTATCATAAATATCAAAGTGCTGCTTGCTTTTTTATCAAATAAAAAAAAAGCATCAGGTGGACCCATTTCACACCTTTATTTATTTATTTTATAAAATATAAATTTGAATAAAAGTTTTGAAAATTGAGTTATATTTGAATACAAATGAGGTAACCTTAAATTTAAATATCTAATTTTATATTATTTATTTATTATGTTTTTGTGAAATTTAAAATAATAAATTTAATATGTATTATACATATTATTGAAGCAAAAAATAAATTTATCATTTTAGTAATTTTTTTAGGATAATTTTTTATTCTTAGAAGGGGATAAATTATGAAGGATACATCTTAATATAACAATTTTTTTATATTATATAAAAAGATCGAATATTTAATAAAATATTTTATATCCTTTAAAAATTAATTTCAAAATAATTATTTATATAAATACCAGCTACGGGGCATGTATTGTACAGATTCTATCATGGGCAATTAAATTAATATAAATTATTTCTTAAAGCGTGTAAAAAAAACAAGTTATAAAATTCACTTTGTTTATATTTAAACAACTATTCATTATTTAATATTGAGAATTTTCATAATTTTTTTATTTTTTCTCATCTTTATATTGCTAAATCAAAATGTTTAAATATTACATAATTATCTCGATGGTTAGATGAAATAAAAAATATTTAAAAAATTAATATTTGAGTAATTCTGACCAATTGATTACTTTAATAGAAATCAAAATTGTTTAAACATGAAGTAGTTTTAAAGCTTTGATAAAAAAAATCTAATAGTATTTTTAACTAAGTTACATTAATTTCAACCAAAATTTAAATAATTTAATTAATATTTAAGTAATTTTAATTTTAATTATTTAATAATTTTGATTATATTAGAGCAACTTTACTAATAACTATTACATATTCTTAGAATATAAAATGTACTTTTGATTTTTTTTCTCAAAAAGGTACTTTTGATGATAATAAAAATTTAAAAAAAACTACTCTTTTAATTTTCTACCAAAAAGTTGTCCAAGGTACTGTATTACAAATTATAATTTATTTAAGTTAATCGATGGATGATGAAAAGAGTTATATATATATATATATATAATTTAAAAATTAATTTGAAAATTTAAAACTGATTAGGTGACAATTGATTATAATAATTAAAGATAAATTAAATATATGAGTTTTTTCTCTAAATTTTAAAATGATCTTCGAGTTAAAACTCAGATAGATTAATATATGCCTTTTGTTCTGGGTAGTTCGTTAAAATTTATTTATATTTCTCAATTTTTTTTGACTGATTGATAAAAAATTTAAAATAATAAAGTTAATTATTTTTAAAATTAATTGATTCGTAAAATTAAATATTAATTATAAAACAAAAGCAAAAATTGTTATTGAATTTCTTTAATATTTTAGAAGTGGAATATAATAAATCACTTTAGCTACTATACCTCCTAATTTAAATGATCATCTACCATAAAGCCAACAAATTAATAGCACAAAGAACCAACGGGAATGATTAATTTTTATTAGTTAATATTAAAAAAAGGCAAAAAAAAAAAAACTCTTTAAATTTTTATTAATATCAAATTTTATTTTTTTTTAATTTTTTTTTATCCTCAAAAATGTCCCTTGAGACATTTTAATAATAAAAATACGAGTCATCCAGGACGAATTGGCAAATTGTATAAATTTTTTAAGGCGAATTGAAATTGGCTCGCTATATCGAGAAATGGCCTTTTCGATCGCCTATTTATTTGGACTCCGAAGGTGCTTCGTCTTCCTCCGTCACTCTCTCTCTCTCTCTTTTGCTGTTTGGGATTTTAGGTTTCGAGTTTTCCGGTGCATGGCAGTGGGATTGGTGTCGAATGAGGTGTCGGACCTCTGCATCGGAAAGCCAGCGCTGAGAACGCTGCCGCTATCGGCGATCGCTGTCGGAGAAGCCCTAATCGCACTCAGGAGATCTGGCGAACGCCAGCTCGGTGTGCTCGGCGAAGGCGGGGACGTTGCGGAGAAGAAGGCCGTTTCTGGGAAGATCTCCGTCGCCGACATCATCTGCTACCTCTGCTCGGACGGAAACCTAGCTTCGCCGGCAGCCGCTCTCGAGCGGCCCGTCTCCGCCCTCCTTTCCGAGGACGCCGGCTTCGTTTGGCTGGTCGAGCCGCATTCTGGGTATTCTTTTTCCCCGTCGATGATTTGGTAAAAACGTGTTTTCTTTTTTCGAAAAAAAACAGAAAGGAAATGGATCGATTAGAACTACATTGTCGTGAAATCCGTAAAAAAAAAAAAATCGTTAATTGAAAATGTTGCTTTTGGTTGATCATCAAAATCGTCGCCTTCGTTCTCATTCAGATGCTGAAGCTTGAATTTGTGCACTTAGTTTGCCTTTCTCGATCTGATTTGGTCGCATCTTTGCGATTATTGGTCAAAGAATTTGTGCGCAAATTGTTACCTTTTTTTTTCAAATTAAAATACTGAAAGATTCATTGTTCGTGTTTTTATTTTTGGGGCAGATTGTTGGAAGCTGTCGATCTGATACTTGACGGGGCGCAGAACCTTGTCGTCCCCATTCGCTACGCCGGCAGAAGGAAGATCCATTCTAGCGGCGGTGCCGGCGCCTCCGACTTCTGTTGGCTGACCCATGAGGACTTCGTTCGATACTTCCTTAATTCGATCACCCTCTTCTCACACATCGCCGCTCTCTCCATCGACTCACTCGGCCTCGTCCGCCCGGCCGACGCACTCTCCCTACGCAGCGACGAGCCTGGCCTCTCCATCCTCTCCCTCATCCGCCGCGCCCTCTCCGACCAGGCAGCCGTCGCGGTCGTCACCGACAATGGCCGCCTTCTGGGCGAGATCTCCCCCTCCGCTCTCTCCGCCTGCGACGCGACGCTCACCGTGGCCGCAGCCATCGCCACCCTCACGGCGAGCGACCTCATGGTCTTCATCGACTACTACGGCTCCCCACCGGAGTACCTTGTGCGCACAATCAAAGCCAGACTAAAAGAGCAGGGCCTGCAGGAGATGCTCGAACTAATAGAAGACGAGTTGTCCTCCTACTCCAACTCATCCTCGCCTTCCACCACCTCCTCCTCCTCCGACGAGGAGTCTACTGGTGGAAAGCGGCTGCGGAGGATCAAATCAAGGAGCTTGTCCACGGCGCGAAGATCCGAAGAGCCGGAGGTGTGCCACCCAGGAAGCTCCCTGGTGGCTGCAATGGCTCAAGCCCTGGCTCATCGTGTGAGCCACCTGTGGGTCGTCGACGAAGATAACTACGATCTTATCGGTATCGTCAACTTCTCTGACATGCTCAGGGTCCTCCGGGAGCAGCTGCTGCCATGACCCAGCCTTTTGACATGGCAAAGAGTTATCTACCTTCAGTTTTTTCAAGTGTGTTTCCACTGATCCGTCCCTTCTTCAGGCTTCCTCGCATTCCAAAAGTTCTTGGGGTTTATCAGCCATCTCTCATCTCATAAACATGTATTATGTTTTATCGATATCTCTGTGTTATGTTGAACTGATCTGCACTGCACTGCTATATATTTTGTTGGAGCCACTCTGTTAGTAGCAAGATTACAGGATAGCTTTCTACCACATGCAACAGGCACATTTGTCAGCTGGGAACCATGCCATAGCCCTCGCTGTCATTATGCAAGAGTCAGCAAAGTGACAGACAAAAAAAAAGAAGACAGATCCGAAAGCACACAGTTGTATTTCTGTTCCTTTCAGTTTTATGGATGAAAGTAAGCCATGCGACATTGATGGAGCTGCCTCTAGAGTCTAGCCACCTCTGAATTGTTGAACAAATAGAGAGACTGAGCTAGATTTGACAGGATAAAGCAGAAAAGAATGAGTGAATAGAGAAAAGTATTCACTGGTCCAACTTCAATCAATAGGGATGGAATACTCTGTGCATCTGCACAATCCACAAATTTCATAAGTAAATATTTCATAAATCAAATATTTATAATTTCACTTATCAAATATTTTACTCTTAAATATCTTAAAATAATTGAATATTTTATCAACTATATATTTATGAGTTTTACTATCATTTTATTAATTTATATTAAATTAATAAAATAACTCATCAATTAAATAAATTAAATTTCACATTGAATTTTAAAAAAATTAAAATAACAAAAAAAATATTAAAAAGAGTTGCAACGCAGATGGGCCCTGCTGTAGGCCCATCCATGCGTGCGTGCTGGCCATGTAGCTCACACATTTTTTTAAAAAATAATAAATAAATAAAAAATAAAACTTTTGCTCAATATTTTTAATATTTCCATCTCTATTCTTTCCAATAATAGAGATTTGAGAATTAAAGATATTTAAAGAAATATTTTCTTCAAATATCCCTACAATGCCCTATCCATCACAGAGCTATCAGACTGAAGGATTTCAATGGTGTATAAGATATATCATTTGTGTAACTAATTTGATTACTTTGGTGCGAGATATATCATTAGATAATTTGGTACATATAACATGAAACTAAAAAGTATGCTAAAAGTATAATAAACATCCCGAGAGATTTCTTAAATACCGGTGAGTAAACGTTTGGTTAAATTGAATTAATTAATTAAATCAATTAAATTTAAAATTTTGATTTAATTATTTTTGAAATTTAATTTTTATAAATATTAATTATTTTAGATAATTCAATTTAATCTCATTTTAAAATTTTAAATTTACTTAAATTGAATAAATCGATTATCAATCAATTATCAATTTTTAACCATCGATTGATTGATGTGATAGTCAATTGATGAAAAATATCAATCAATTAATATACTTAAAAATTAAACAAAATACTTTGTAATCAATTGTTCAACTCAATTATTCATTATTAATTAATTATTAAAAATCATTAATTGATTGATGATAAAAAATGGATTAATTTGATTTTTAACCGAATTAATTAATATTTTATTGATTTAATTTATTCAATTTTTATTGAGAAGTTTAATCGATTGAATTAGTTACAAAATATTTTAATTTATTTAATTTTAATTAAATCGATTCAATTATTAATTGATTGTTCAGTCTAAAAAAACTTTTAAACTACTCTCTTAAGACTTAAGAGGCAGCAACAAAAATTTCTTCCGTACGTTCTATGCGCAAACAAAGCTTTCCTTCCAAAGAAGAAAAATTGTTATTATTTTTATTTATCAAAATGGCACTAAAAATGATCCTGGAATAAAATATTTAGAAAAATGGGCCAATTGGGTCAGTGGCCCAGTGGATGACAGAGGCCCAAATAACTCCGAAGTCCGTACTTTTTGATCATGAACCGGTCGCCGTTTCCGACCACCTTCCAGGCTTGCACCAGATCCTGTCGCTCTTCTGAAAGATTCTGTCGGTCTTTATCGTGGGCCCGTAGTGCGTGTCCAATGAAAGAAAAGGTAGACTCGTTGGTGGTTCGAAAAGCGTGTTTAATCTTCTCAAAAGAAAGTCAGCGAGAAGAGAGATGTGACGTGGAGTACACGTAGTGGATAAGGGTTTGGCACTTATCCGGGTCCCACTGGCACCAACTTGGCGGGGCCCACATAACTCACTCGAAGGTACGAAGTGGGTCCGTCTCGTCGAGCGCGCGCCCTCCCGCCCGAGCTTATCTTTTAATCCCGAATCGTGATGCACAGGAAGCATCCGCAGCCGTCCACCTGGGTTACTTCTGTTTTCCGCCTTCCTTTGTTTTTTTTTTTAATGCTTCTTGCCCTCTTCCGCCTGTCTCTGATCCACTCAAAGTTGGACCTTTTCCGATCACCAACCGTCAGATCAAAGCGAGCGGGAGAAGAGTGCAGAAGCAGGCGACTCTTCTCCTAGGGTTTTTGGAGGGAAGAGTAGTAGTGGGCTCTGGGGAAGGAGAGGTTGACTTTGGTACTTGGGGACGACGGAGGCCCGCCTTTGGTGCTTCGATTTCCTTTGGATGATGAGGAGAGAGGAGATGTTGCCGGGAGGAACTATGCGGAAATCGTTCAAGGACTCGCTGAAGGTTCTCGAAGCCGATATCCAGCACGCGAACACTTTGTATGTTCTTCTGTGGTTGCTAATATTTGTTTCTTTCTCAGTCTGTTTTTGGTGTCGGTAAGGGTTAACTGCGGCGTTTGATTTTTTTGGTATGGTTTTCTAGTAATATTTTGGCTCTTTTTAAGTGCTCTTGTTGTTTTCGTTAGAATTCAAAACGAAGCCTGTTTGATTTGGCATATTTAGTCGTCTTTGGAAAAGCGCAGAAATTTCTTGATTTTAGACTCTTTTTTTGAGTGATTACACTGGAAAAAAATAGTTGAGTTTTTAATTGGATTTTTATTATGATTTCTTGACGTGGATGATCTTTTTTACACCTGCATTCTAAAAACCCCTAACTTTTGGGTTCTCAATGACTACCTTTTCGACCTTTTTGGGGGGAGGGAAAATTCCTTTTCACTTGCCTACATTCTTCTTATGCTTCTTTCAATTCGCAGGGCTTCAGATTTTCCAACAGACTATGATGGTGCATGTCTTCAAATGCGTATGTCATACAGTCCAACTGCACACTTATTTCTTTTTCTAGTGCAATGGACAGATTGTAGCCTGGCTGGGGCACTTGGACTCTTGAGAATTATGATATACAAGGTCTCGAATTCAGCTGCATTGCTTTACAAGATTTGAAAATGCTTTCATATTCCCAATTAATTACCTCACCTTTTGACCTGTGTTCTTCATCAAAGAACTCACGTTGTACAGGTTCACGCTGATGGCTCCACAACCATGTCAAATTGTGAAAGAAAAGCCACCGTTAGAGAGTTTTACGGTGAGTGCTCCACTGCATCTTACTGATTGATGTTTGAGAGACTTTGTTCTATTCTCGATGAGTGCTTACATACTTTTAAACATTTTGGTGCTTATTTGCAGCTGTGATTTTCCCTTCTTTGCTTCAATTGCAAAATGGTATCACTGATATGGAAGAGAAAAAACAAAAGGCAGCATGCATGGAACGATATAGGCGAAAAGATGAGCAAGAAAGGAAATGCTTCTCTGAAATAGATGCTGAAAGAGAAGAGGAATGTGGGATTTGCATGGAGTTGAACAGCAAAATTGTGTTGCCCAATTGCTGCCATGCAATGTGCATGAAATGCTACAGAGAATGGTAAAAGTCTTCTTTTTTTTTTACTTATGCGGGTTCTTGTCATTTTTTGTGACAAACCTTGGGATGACAACTTAGACAGGAAGTGAAAATTACGAGCATGCCAATGTGTGTAGACTCCATGTTTGCAAACATAGCTACACAAGATGCACTGAGTGCGGTTGTGAAAATTGCCTGTTTCTCACACTATTCAAGTCATTTGCAAGTGAGGTTGATTAGCTTGCACCCAATGGTCTACTTCAAAAAATGGTTTGTACCAGTATCCTTCATAATTTTACCCTCTCTACTGTCTTGGCATGGTTCTGGTGAGGCTTTTACTCCTGCCCCTATCGAAGGGTCTCTGATTTTATCTCTTCCCCATGCCTCCAAATTGCAAGGTAGCATTGATCCTTATGCAATGCCATATAGTTTATGCCCTGTTAAATTTGTGGCTGAAAACATATATCTAAAAATCACTATTTCCTTGTCATTTGTGTTTGGTAACCCGCTTGTTTCTGTCACTGTGAACCTTACCGCTCTGATCAGAGGGAGTTATTGATTGTTAGCCTCTGCCCTTGCTTCAATCAAGCTGTAAGTTGTATGCTTCCAGATAGAGAATGATTTACGGCATAGTCATGGAGACCCACTAATCATCTCAAATAGGAGACCATCTCCCAGTTCTTGTCTCATTCCCAAGTTTAAGCATGTCATGGTTGAGACTTCAAGC
This sequence comes from Hedychium gardnerianum, assembly GCA_038050645.1. Taxonomy (NCBI): domain Eukaryota; kingdom Viridiplantae; phylum Streptophyta; class Magnoliopsida; order Zingiberales; family Zingiberaceae; genus Hedychium; species Hedychium gardnerianum. The sequence continues at coordinate 10,180,603 of JBBUKS010000029.1, forward strand.
TTCAAGGGTCCTCATAGCTTCAGTAGAGAAGGGGAGGGAGATGATTACAATGGAAAAACATCATTGATTGGTTGGTCTAGAGGCAATATGAAGGAATATGATGTTCTCAGAGAGATGGTTACATAAGGATAATCTTCTCTAACTCGATGGTGGTACCTTGCTGGTGTGACATACAACATCCGTAGTCATAGTCTGACAACACCTTTCTCGCGAGGTTGCTGGCCCTTAGGCTCTTGCAACATTACCCTATTTCTTTATGAATGAACCAGCAACTTTGGTAACTGACCCAAAGATATTTTTTTATTCATATATCGAGATCTGTTTGGATCATTTGTATTCGTCCCCTGAAAGACCCTACTATAATCTTTTTTAGTCACAGCACCTATGAGATAAGAAGCTTTGAACAAATAAAAACTACTACTCACTTTGGGTGTTCTTTTCGTCGATCGCAACTAGTTTTTTACTATTCTTATATTGTAGAAGCGAGCAAATATTGATTGTTCATATGCTTTTTCATAATCTCATGCAATTAATCATCAACAAATCAAAACTGTGGTACCAGTCTAGAATTTTAGAAATCTATATATTAGATCATCTGTATACATTGCACTTCCTTAAAATACCAAGCCAGCCAAGTTCATAGAAGCATTTGCATACAAACCAAGGTCATAAACAAGCTTGTAACCTTTTTTTGTCTCAACACCATGCTCAACAATTCCATTGGACTGTGAGTTTGATAAGCCTACTGGTTCCACTTAATCTGTTTAGAAAACTTCTGTGATAGCTTACTTACTGTATTTTCATACTTGTGTCTCTTTCATTTCAGGAACTCACGCTCACAGTCGTGCCCCTTCTGCCGCGGGAACCTCATGCGTGTGAACTCCGGCGAACTATGGGTGTTCGTCGGAAACCGAGATATAGTTGACACAGAAACTGTGACGCGGCAGAACATTAGGCAGTTGATCTTGTACATAAAGAAATTGCCCATAATTTTTCCAGATTCTGTCTTCGATTCCTACGATTCTCACATTAGGTGACTGTTTCAAACAACGCAGTGCCAAATTTCCAGCAATGACATTTGCTAGTGGTTGCCTGGTCAATTAGCTCATTTGATCTTGTGCTTCGGAGGTCATTCCAATTTGAGTTTGGGAGAAGCTGCTGCTACTTTTTAGGCAGCTGATCGACTTCGATAGCTCAATCGGAGCATCTCCGGCGCTGTGTAAAAAATATTGACGAAGTCTGTCTGTAAGTAAGTATCTATCTCGGCGTCAGAGTAAACGTTATTTGGTTCAAATGGCATTGCATGATGAATTCTTAAATACTCTGCTGCATTAATTGTTATTTAAATGTTTTACAGTGGAGTAATTTTGATTATGTTGATAAATAATTTTTTAATATAAAAGTCTTTTATGAATTTTTAAATTTTTTTTAAATATATATTGTAGTGATTATTTTGTAATTGTTTATGCGTCCATTATTATTTTTTTTATATATTTAATATAAAAATATAATGGTAATTTACTACAGGATTATATGCAGGTTTTGAAATTAATCAAAAGGTGGAGCACAAAAGGCGGAGTATGTAGCTTTCGAAATTGATCCAAAGTCATATTATACTTTATTAATTATCGAAATGAGCACTGTCTGCTATCTTTTCTGCCCATCTGTTATTTATGTTTTATCTTTTCTGCTCATATAGCCTCAACGTTTCTCTTTCTATCTCCATTCGTATCACTTATCGATTTTTATTTAATTTGAATTTATTTTTTTTCAAAACACTATCATTAGGAAAGATTAAAATTCACTAATTAATTTAGAGATTTTAAATTGTAACAATTTTAAATTTTATGAGTTTTTGAAATTGTAAAGGGGTCCAACAGTATGTTTATTGTTTATTTCGGTTTTTTTTTTTGAGATATTAAAATATTATTGAAAGAATGAATTTTAAATTTCGCGTTGTAGGTTGAATGTGAATCGAATTCATATATAAAGAAGAAGAAAATGAACTCATGATAAAAAAAGAAAAGAAAATTTATTTTTTTCAAAATTATTGGATTAATATTGAGAAAAATAAAAATAATAATGAAGAATATATTTGGAGTTATTATAATTTCATAAATTCATGGGATTTGAAATAATTATAATATAAGGTTGACTGTGGATTTTAATTAAAATTTATTAATTGATCTAAAAAATTTAGATTATAATTATTTTAGATATTGTGAATTTTTGAAGTTGTAAGGAATATAAATATGTCCTTAATTATTGTTTTTAAATTTTTTTAATGATGGTGTTTTGAAAAAAAAAATGAATTGAATAAAAATTGATAGGTGAAAGAGAGGGAGAAATTTTTTATCATGAATGAAGAGAGAGAGGGAGAGATGTTGAAGTTGTATGTAGTTGACAAGAGAGAAGGAGAGTGATGTTATGATTATATGCAATTAGTAAGAGGGATAGAATGAGAATAGTAGATAATTGAATGGTCCATTTGATAATTAATAAAATATAATATATTTTTTGATCAATTTCAAAATCGATAAATTGCTGAAAATATAAAGGAGTACTATTTTGGTTACGATTTAAATAATTAGAGGCGTT
>JBBUKS010000029.1:10190776-10201441 GCA_038050645.1 Hedychium gardnerianum
ATACGTGCATGTACTTAGACGACCAATAAATACTCCATTTAGACAATATGAAACTATGAGAAATACACACATTAAACGAGGAAGAGAAAGACAAAAAAAACTTGGTTAGCAACAATAAAATAAGATAAAATTTATTTAAGTATCGATAATGATATAATAGAGGATAGAGTCCAATGGTGTAAAAAGATTCTAATAATCGACCTCACATAATGGATAAGACTTGGTTGTTGTATAATAATAATAATTATTATTATTATTAGCATCAAGATGTCCTTCGGGTTAAGTCTGCCAACTAATTTTGAGGATGATCGATTGGTCCCACGAAAGTTTTTCATCGATCATCGGGGTAAATCCTGAAGTACTTGTAATGAGCATCTTAACCGTCAAACATCTTAGATTTATCATTCCACTATAGAAAAATATATTACCGTGTAATTAGGATGTTTGGGAGACTATATATAAAATATTATTATATTATAATACTCTTTAATAATTTTATTAAAATTGTTCAAATTTAATTAAAATTATTTTAATGCTGAAATTATTTTAATCATTATAGCGGTTATGGTTATAATTGCATAGAGTAATTTATAGCAATTAAGGTGATAATAAAATTGTTCTAATTTAATTAAAATTATAAAAGATGAGAAATAATATTATTATATTAAAATATTCGGTTGAAAATGTGAATGGAAATCAAGAGATGAATGAAGAGTATTTTATTGTGCATGGGAACTTTTGTCCCATATTGGTAGTTCTAAAGCTTTATGTTTAGTTTAAATTATTTCACGTGCATTAATGATGTGAATAAATGCATGGGAGAAACTCTCTCTCTCACGCGTGGGTGCCTAGAGAAGGAGTGAAAATCCAAGACCTGGATTACACTAAACCATGTTGACTTATGTGCGAGCACGACCTGCGAGTGTCGAATGCTGGATCGATCAAAGACAAAATTTGCCCAAGTAGAACAACTAACGTTTTGTCACTAGATTATTTTGCTTGTGTAACAGAGAAATTAATCGTTGATTAATTAAGGATCTGTAACTACCGAGTGACACTATTAATGATCGGATGCTTATGTTTTGATCTCGACGAGTAAAAGCAATAATTGGCCTTTAATCAGTCATTGATTGCAGATTCTTCTCTGAGCTCTTATACATTGAAAGCAATAGCAGAAAAATTCTTTCACCTTCGTTCCCCGATTTTTCCTTCTCTACCGTGCAATTTCGCTCGACAAAATCATCATGATAGTAGTCAGGTACGATCTCAGTTCGCTGTGATCCACCAGTGCTTGGTGGCAATCACGGTCTGCCGCTGTATCCTGGAAAACAAATGGCCCAAGAGAACCTCGAAGCACAGCCGGATGTAGGGCAAATCTGTTTCAAGAAAACTGCATTAAGCACAGGCCTCAGCGTCCGCTTGGAAAATTTGTTTCCTGACTCGACGTTCCACTCAGTCGGGGACGCTTCTTTCTGCTCGGTGATTTGCACGGGGGCTTCATTTCCCGACTCGGCGATCCACTCGAAAGCACTCAGCTTCCGCTCAGCGATCCGCTCGGGAGTTTCAGAGTCCTCTCGGTAGCATTCATTTCCTGACTCAGTTTCCTTTCGACATCCGCTCATAAGTATTCGGGAGCCAACCGGGGGCACTCGACTGAACCAGCCTCGCTGGCAGCGTGAGATTATCTGCTCAGGTCATCTTGACAGATAAGTTAAATTTGATTTGGTGTAATTTCAATTCATCTAATTCCCCAAAATCTTCAGCAGATTGTCCGACAATCTTGAAACAGACTCGATCTGTTGAAATGGTCACAAAAAGTGTTGAGGTGCAATAGACTCATCATGTGAAGGCCCCCTCCACCCCGATTGGAAATGTTCCAATCAACCACGGGGAAAGGCATAGAAGTTCATTGGGTTGAACTTCAAGAGGTGGCTACAGAAGATGATCTTCTACTTGACCATGCTCAATTTGGCTCGGTTCTTGACCGAGGACCCTTCCAAGCATGTTGAGGATGTCGATGTTCAGACCATCAGTGCAGTGAAGGCATGTACTCATTTCGAGTACCTTTGTCGAAACTATATCTTGAACAGTCTTGCCGACTCACTATACGCTGTGTATAGTATGAAGAGAACGGCTAAGGAGTTACGGGAGTCCCTGGATAAGAAGTACAAGTCGGAGGATGCAAGGGTCAAGAAAGTCATTGTGGGCCGATTCCTGAACTACAAGATAGTTGACTCCAAGACGGTGATCAACCAAATCCAGGAGCTTCAGGTGATTTTGCATGAGATTCATTCGGAAGGTATAATTCTAAGTGAAAACTTCCAGGTGGCAGCAATCATTGAGAAATTGCCTCCCTACTGGAGGGATTTCAAGAACTACCTAAAGCACAAGCGGAAGAAGATGAACGTGGAAGCTCGTTGTTAGACTTCGCATTGAGGAAGACAACAAGAGTTCCGAGAGAAAGTTGTTCTCTGAGGCTACTATGAAAGACAACGTGGTAGAGTACGGTCAAAACTTGTTCCGAGACTACTATGAAAGTTCCGAGAGAAAGTTGTTCTCTGAGGCTACTATGAAAGAATTTCAAGTCTTCCAAGATGGGACCCAGAGGAGGCATAAGCAAGAAGAAGTTCTCTGGGAAATGCTTCAACTGTGACCGAGTCGGTCACAAATCTTCTGAGTACAAAAGGCTAAAAAAGAAGTAGGAGGTCAACCTGAATGAATGACCAAAAATGGACGACCTCTGCACTATGGTATCCGAACTAAACCTGGTGGGTTCAAACCCGCGACAATGGTGGATCGATACTGGAGCCACCGACATATCTGCTATAATAAGAAGCTGTTACACAACTTTGAAAAATTGAAAGATAGGGACAAGCTATTCATGGGGAACTCAGCAACCTCAGACATCGCAGGCCAAGGAAAAGTGATGCTGAAGATGATTTCAGGCAAGGACTACACTCTGAACAATGTGTTGTATGTTCTGGAGATTCGGAAGAATCTAGTGTACATATCACTATTAAGCAAGCATGACTTCCATATTATTTTTGAATTAGACAGAGTTGTACTATCCAAGAAGGGAATGTTAGTGGGAAATGATTATGTATATGATAGGCTTTTCAAACTCAATGTAATGACCATTAGGTTTAAGATAAATAAAATTGAAAGTTCTTCCACTTATATGCTTGAATTTTCATGTTTGTAGCATGGTAGACTAGGACATGTTAATTACAATGTGTTGCGTAAATTAATAAACATGCAAAATATACCTACATTCCACTTTGACCCGAAACACAAATGTAAAACTTGTGTTGAAGCTAAAATGACAAGGTCATTCTTTCAACATATTAAAAAAATCAACGAACCACTCAACCTAATCCACACTTACGTGTGCGACCTAAAAGGTATGCCTACATGTGGTGGGAATAAATACTTCATCACTTTTGTAGATGATAACATAAAATACTGTTATGTATATCTTCTCAAAAGTAAGGATGAAGCTATAAAGAAATTCATTCTCTATAAGAATGAGGTTGAAAATCAATTTAATAAGAAAATTAAGGTGGTTCAAAGTGACCGAGGCAGTGAATATGTATCACCGTTCGCTGAGTTGTGTGTTGAACATGGGATCAGACACAAAACAACAATTCCTTATACTCCTAAGCAAAATAGAGTTGTTGAGCGAAAGAATCGAGCTCTAAAAGAGATGATGAATGTTCTTCTATTGAACTCTGGACTGCAAGAGTTCATGTAGGGGAAAGCTGTGTTAACAGCTATTTACCTTTTAAATAAAGTGTCCCGAAAGAAAATAGATAAGAGCCCTTATGAGTTATGGAATGGAAGACAATCATCCTACAAATATTTGTGAATGTGGGGGTGTCTCGTCGAAGTTTTGGTGTCTAATCCGAAAATGATTAAGATAAGACCAAAAACTGTTGATTGCATATTTATTGGATATACACATACAGTAGTGTCTATCGAGTTTTAGTGTATGAGTCACAAATATCGGATATACACAAGAAATCGATAATAGAATCGAGAAATGACTTCTTCTTCAAGCATGTGTTTCCGTATAAGACTCGAGAGGAAGCAAGTTCCTCAAAATGGGCATATGAAACACAAGGAAGAAGAAGATGGTGAACCAGTTGAGATTGAGCTCAGACAAAGTAAAAGAACTCGGGTGAAAAAATCCTACGAAACAGATTTTATCACTTTTATGTTGGAAAGTGAGCCCCAAAATTACTCAGAAATAGTAAGCTCTTCTGATGGACCTCACTGGAAAGAGACAATCACATCTGAGATAAACTCTGTCTTGCAAAATTACACTTAGGAACTTATGGATCTTCCTCTGGGAAGTAAGTCACTAGTTTGCAAGTGGATTTTTAAGAAGAAAATGAAGTCAGATGGCATGATTGATAAGTACAAGGCCAGATTGGTAATTAAATGTTACCGATAACGAGAATACCTTGATTACTTTGACACGTATTCTCTGGTGTCAAGAATAACTTTCATTAGAGCATTATTGGCTATCATCACTCTATAGAATCTGAAAATACATCAGATGGATATAAAGATAACTTTTCTAAATGGGGATTTAGAAGAGAAAATCTACATGAAACAACCTAAAGAGTTTTCTGTGTCAGGACAGAAAAATAAAGTTTGTAGATTGATGAAGTTGTTATACGACTTGAAACAAGCACCAAAGCAATGACATGAGAAATTTGACAATGCCATGAAGGAATATGGATTCAAAATCAATGAGTGCGATAAATGTGTCTACATGAAAGCAAATTTATAGGAAATAAAGAATGACTATGTCATCTTGTGTTCATATGTAGATGACATACTTATCATTGGAAATAATGACAAGATAATCAAATCCATTAAAAATATGTTGAACTCAAGATTTGACATAAAAGACATAGGTCTAGTTGATATGATTCTAGAAATCAAAATTCTTAAAATAGCAGAAGAACTTGTTCTTAGTCAGTCTCACTACATGGACAAAATTCTTGAGAAATTCATCAAGGGTGATACTGCATTAGCACGGACGTCGATAGATACGAGTCAACATCTATCGAAGAATCGAAGAGAAAGTAACTCTCAAATAGAATACTCTCAAGTGATTGAAAGTTTAATGTACCTGATGAGTTGTACATGACCAGACATAGCCTACGCAGTAAGGAAACTAAGTAGATACACGAGTAATCCCAGTGTTTAGCTCTAGAAAGGAATAACAAGAGTACTGAGGTACTTGAGGTATACTCGTGAATATGGACTTCACTATACAAGATATCCTGCTGTGATCGAAGGATATAGCGATGTGAGTTAGATATCGAATATTAAAGACTCGAAGTCTACAAGTGGATATGTATTCACTTTGGAAGGTGCAGTCATTTTTTAGAAATCTTCTAAGCAAACCGTAATAATCAGATCCACAATAGAACCTGAGTTTGTAGCTCTTGACAAATGTGGTGAAGAGGCTGAATGACTATGGTAATTCTTAGAAAATATTCTTAGATGGCCGAAACTGATGTCAGCAATTTGTCTATATTACGATAGTCAATCAGCAATTGGCCGAGCACAGAGCCATCTGTACAATGGTAAGTCTAGATATATACATCGTAGACATAATATCATTAGACAACTAATCTTTACAGGAGTTATCACTGTTGACTATGTAAAATAAAAGGATAACCTAGCAGATCCGTTAACCAAAGGGTTAAACAAAGAATTAGTTGCAAGTTCATCGCGAGGGATGAGCTTGATACCGATGAGAAATATTGGTGCAAAGAAAACTCAACTTATGCAGACTGGAGATCCCAATAACTAGGTTGCACTGAATCATGATTCAGTGCAAATCCAGGGCCCGGATTGAACTGAACTATGTTGACTCGTGTGCGAGCACGATCTGCGCGCGCTAAATGTCGGACCGATCAGGGGTAAAATTTGCCCAAGTGGAACAACTATTATTTTTCCACGAGATTCTTCTGCTTGTGTAATAGAGAAATTAATCGCTGATTAATTGAGGATCTATAACTATCGAGTGACAATAGTTGACCATTAATGGTCGGATGCTTACGTTATGATCTTGGCAAGTAAAAGCAATAAATGACCTTTAATCATCCATTGATTGTAGATTCTTCTCTGAGCTAAGGAGACTATGACCACAGAAGAAGTGGGATATATAATGAAAGCAATAGTAGAAGAATTCCTCCACCTTCGTTCCCCAATTTTTTCTTCTTTGTCGTGCAATTATGCTTGGTAGAATCATCGTGATAGCAGTCGGGTATGATCTCAGTTCACCGTGATCCACCAGTGCTTGGTGGCGATCATGGTTTGCTGCTATATCCTGGGAAACAAATGACCCGAGAGAACCTCGAAGCACAGTCGGAGGTGGGACAAATCTGTTTTAAGGAAATTGCGTTAAGCACAAGCCTCGGTGTCCACTCGGCAAATTCATTTCCTAACTCAACGTTCCACTCAGTCGGGGATGCTTCATTTCTTGACTCGGAGTTCCACTCAGTCGGGATGCTTCTTTCCGCTCAGCAATCCGCACGGAGGTTTCATTTTCTAACTCGGTGATCCACTCGTGAGTACTCAGTTTCCGCTCAACAATCTATTTAGGAGCATCAGAGTCCGCTCGGAAGCATTCATTTCCCGACTCAGCGATCAACTCGGGAGCACTCAGCTTACACTCAACGATCCACTCGGGAGCATCAAAGTCCATTCGGAGCATTCATTTCCCAACTCGGTTTCCTCTCAACATCTGCTCGGAAGCATTCGGGAGTTAATTGGGGGCACTCGACCGAACCAATTCTATTGGCAGTCTAATATTATCTGCTCAGGTCATTTTGATAGAAAAGTTGAATTTGATTTGATATAATTTAATTCAATTCATTCTCTAAAATCTTTGACAGATTATCTAAATTATTCTTTATCAATTGTTAAAATTATATCAATTTAACTTAATATTATTGTATAACTATGAGAAGTTGGAGTAGTTTAAATAAGTTTGAACAATTTTAATCAATTTAGTAAAGAATATTTTGATAAATATTATTTTAATATTTTTTTTAAAAAAATGGCACACTTCTAACGAAAGTGATAATAAGGGTACCTTGATTTTTGTTATAAGGAATTGAAGAGATCCATATATAAGAAATATGGAAGATTACTGAAAGTAGAAATGAAAAAGATATTAGAACTTTTTTTTTTTGGTAAGATTTTATGCGGATGAATTATGAATTAAGTCGAGGTGCTCAAATTCATCTTCTCAAATAGTGTTATATTTATATTCCTATGATTTCTCTCAAATTTTGACTATACATTCTAAAAAATTATTTCTTGGTTTCATGTTTTTAGTTGGCAACTTATATCTAATTTGATTAATCCTGAAATACTTAATTCGGTTTTATAAAAAAATTTCACCGGTCACTAAATTAAATCAAAAAAGTATATGTGGAGTTTCATCTTGACAATCAGTGTTTTCGGATCCGCTAATTATTAAAAAAAAATCTTAATAATACACTACAATTGAATTTCAAAGTTCAAATGTCTAATATCTAATCATGATATTTTGCCCCAGGGACTTCATAGTTTCATTCTATCATAGTAAGCATTATAAAATTATATTCATTTTTTGATCGAGCTCTTATAAAACTATATCCATGGAAAAGAGGGAGAGAACACACCTTATCAGCCTACCTGTAATCTTATATTATCAATGCACGTATATATGGCTCATCCTCAAATAATTTGTTACATACTATCTTTTCCATGGTTGTTCCAAAGAAAATTCTAAGCCTTCCCAATAAATGACAATCTGAGACTGAGTATGATACAACAACAATCTATGTTAACCTCTGATATTTATTGTGATATCTTATCCATTTATAGTACAATAATATCGTACAACTAAAAAATTGTTAACAAAAAATATTACAGAAATCAATTACCCTTTCCAACAGCAATTGGAAACACCAATTGTTTTTGAGACCTATACAAACTACTAACTTTGAAGCAGTTAGAGAACATGTTCTTACAAGTTCTTTCGTTCCTTTAGGCGGTGAATTTGAAATCTTGGCTCCTTCGGGATTGTCTGCACTTTCGGTGATCTTTTCTCGCGCAGCCAAACAAGAGATACTTAGAAATTGAATTGGCAAAGAATAGCGAAATACCATGTGTTCAAAGAAAAAGATATGGTGTGTATATTTTGAAAGCCCAAGTACTAGATGCTTACTTCTTGGGGATGAAGGGACCATCAGAGTAAAGCATGGGTTGTCTTATTTCTTCTTCTGCTTGAAGCTACATAGAATAAGTTTATCAGCGAATACATGATAACTTGGTCAGCTTTAAATTCTACCGCGTCAAAACAAGGATTAAGGAGAAGTAAGAAATTGAAGTGAAGTTTGATTTCAGAAACAATAATGGGATGAAGCAGAATTGATCAAACTGACAAATAACAACTAAAATGGCACGTTCCTTGGGTTGCCTTGTAAGATCTGCCTCATATTGTAGTCGAAGATAATTATGTTAATGGGGAAGGAAAAGAGAAGAATTATTTGTAAGCACACCTCTGGTTCTTCGGTAGTCCAGGGAACCCTTGTGCAATAGGTATAGGTATGTGTTGTTTCTCCTCTTCCATAAGCACAGTGGTGGAGCCAAAAAAGTTACAGCCCCCGGGCTATTCTCAAACTCCCTAGGCTTCATATATAAATTATAAAGAACCAAAAATATGGAAAATCTAAAACCTTCATTTCAAAATAATATGAGCAAAACAAACATAAACAAAGTAATTTTCGCAAGTTACATAAAAAAAAATTATACATACTACTTCAGGCACAATCTATGATTTTTTAAAAGATCAAACCTATCAATTATATATTCTAAATCAATATCACGAGCAATTTCTCTCTCAATATACAAAATTATAGCAATGTTAAGATATTCTTGCTCCATTTTGTTGCGAAGTTGGGTCTTGAGAAGCTTCATTCCTAAAAATGCCCTCTCTGTTGTTGTTGTAGAAACCGAAAGAGTTAAGACTAAATGAACCCACCTATCAATCATGAAGTAAATCTTTGGCTTCTTTGTTTCAGTTAGTAATTGATATAATTTAGGAAGAGAATTGATATTTTTAAATCACGGATCCTCAAAAACATCAAGTTTGTAATAATTCAACTGACTTCTCAAATGTTCCATGTCATCTCCAAAAAAATCACATGGATAAAACTTCTTAAACAAAGAATCAGTGGTGGACGCACCGGGGAGACTAAGGGAGGCTTCAGCCTCCCCCAACTTGGCTACCGCTCACAGACACTAGCAATCCGGGGCAGATGCATGATGCACCGAGGAGGCAGTGAGGGAGGCTTCAGCCTCCCCAAACCTGGCCGCCGCCCACAGACGCTAGGCATCAGTAGGCAATAGCGGGCCAGTGACCCGTGCCTAGCCGCCACACAGCTCATTCTCCGCTTGCTATCAATGCCAGAGAAGAAGGCAAGTATTCGACTTTTTTTTTGCTTTAGTAAAATGACGTCGTTTTGATAAAAACAATGTCATTTTACTTACACAAAAATAATTAAAAAAATCAAACACCAACCAAAGGGGGCCAAGTGGCAAGTGGGGGTGGCCCAAGTCAAACAAATGAAAATAAATCCCCTTCTTCCTTATGTTTTTCGCTAAAATCGGAAAGGCAGAAACGGGAAACCCTAACCACAGACTAGGACCATCCCAAATGGCCAAACCTCCAAGGCTCCAGTCTCTCCATTCTCCAAGCCTTCAACTTGAAACCTCCATCTCCAACCTCCAGGTGACAGCAGCGGCGGCGGACAGGTGGCAGCAGCAAGCCAACACTCCAACACAGCAACACCTCTATAGGCTCCAATCCATTATCCAATTTTTAGTTTTCCATTCTTCCCCATTTGGATAAGGTTAGATTTGTGTTTAAAATTTTTTATTATTTGATTTTTTTTGTAAATTTACATAATTACATTTGTAGTTTTAGTTTTCCATTACATTTGTAGACTGTAGTTTATTAAAGTTTTAGTTCAAAATTTGAAGTTAATTGTGAATTGTGATTAAATTACACAGTATATATGAATTTATTTTTAGTTATTTATTTGTGTAGGATATGGAGAGATTTTTTAAACGAATTCGTAGTTTCGGCTCCTACTCCTCTAATGAGCCTAATGTTATTGAACAAGTGGAAAATCAATCTCATGTACAATTAAATTTGGATGATATTGTTAGTGATCCGGAATTATGAAAATCAATTGAAGAATTTGATATTGCTATTCGAGATCAAGCTCGAAGAGAGTATGCACTCTGAAGGCCTTGTCAACCAAATGGTCATGTGTATCCGAAAATAACTTTTCGTAATCAAGAAAGGAGTTTTCAAGAAACTTGGTATAAAAAATATACATGGATAGAGTATAGTATATCAAAAGATGTGGCATTTTATTTTTGGTGTTATCTTGTCAAACCGTTAAATAAGGAAAATGTAGCTAATGCCTTTATAAAAGATGGATACAATAATTGGAAAAGGGCATTAAAAAGATTGAATCGTCATATGGGGACTGTGAATAGTTGTCACTGTTAGTAGAAGCCCTAAAGCCAATCATGTGATGGTTGACGAAAGGACTCAATGTATCATATTCTTGTATTAATAAA
>JBBUKS010000029.1:10212267-10241898 GCA_038050645.1 Hedychium gardnerianum
AAGGTGTCGATCGATCTCCTATTGCATCCTATCCAAGAAACACTGCAGATTTTCCATGGCTTTGGAATTCCCTTCACCATCCCCCATGACTCTCCTCCTCAGCCGCTCCACGCTCGCCTGCATCTCCTCGCCCTCGTCGCTCGCCATCGCCCTCCTGATGCCGTCCTCAATGGCGGACCTCCCGGCGCCGTCAAGCATGGCGCCGATGCCCCACACCTTGACGATGAACGCGGCGTTCACAAACTGGTCTCCGGCGACCGGGTGGCACAGAAGCCTCTTCTCGTACTGGATCGCCTCCAAGGTCGAGTTCCACCCGCAGTGCGTGAGGTAGCACCCCACGGCCGGGCTCCTCAGCACCTCCTCCTGCGGCGCCCAGCTGACGATAATCCCGGGCCGGCTCCCCGGGAACCCGCGTGGAAGCCCGGCCCTCCAGGAGTCGTCCTCCTTCAGCACCCACAGGAACGGTCGCCCGGAGGCCTCGAGACCGAACGCAATCTCGGCGATCCTTTCCGGCGAGAGCGGCGCCACCCAGCTGCCGAATGACACGTAGACGACGGAGCCTGGAGGGTGCTGCTGCAGCCAGCGCAGGCAGCTGCGGTCTGCTTCCCACATACTGATGTTGGTGGTGCGGTGGGCGAGCATCAAGGGGCCAATCGGCAGAGGCCGCGGGTGGTGGTGGTGGTGGTGGGAACTCTGCTCACGTTGACCTGCCTCGTCGGAGAAAGAGTTGACCAGGAGATACTCAACAGATTTGGCACGTTCCAGGACTCGCAGCCAGAAGATGAACCGCGACCGTTGGGTGGCAGGGTTGCCCACCAGCCATGGCAACTCCTTGGTGCTCAGCTTGGCTTGCCCCGCCAGGGTCAATGACTCCTCCGCCGCCATTTGTTCTTGATGGTTTAGAGGACTTCCTATATATTTTTTATAAAATTAGTGATCTGTCCCCACAGGATGAATTGATGATTAGTACATGAAATATTATCATTATGAGATTTGAGAGTCAAATCTTGACTAGTAGCCAGACTTCTGCCCTCCCTTATGCACTAATCATTGTTCGGGCTAGCTAAACTAGCCCCCGTGATTTACCTTCTCCGTGTTGGTCGTGGGACGGACTGACGGAGGCGCTGAGGGCGAACGTTTCGCCTTTTGTCACCATAAAATAAAATTAGTGATCAAATTTAACAAGAAACAAAAAAAGAATTCTCATTTTGTCTCTCTGCCCCTAGAATTTATAATATTACATTTTAATCTTCACAGTTTACAAAATTGAAATAAAAATAGAGAATATTCAATTGCTAATAAAGTTTTAGAGGCGTTTTAAAATATTATTAAACCAGAAGGAGTATTTCAAAATGATCAGTTACGTTTGGTCAACTTTTATATCTGGTTTATAAATTATGATGGTCAAAATATAATATTTAAATTATAGGGGTGCAAAATGAAAATGTTCTGCTATGATTAAGACGTGAAAGATCACCCATGGATACCGTATTCAGAGATGAGGCCCCTGTGAATCAGCTCAGGGATGGCGGAGATGATACGGAAAGTGGCGAGCATCGCCGGCCAGAATCCAGCCACGTGGACTCCGCAGCGCCTCGCGACCGGTATCGCCCACGAGGCCACCAGGTCGACCACCACGCACGTCACCGCCTCTTCTTCTTCCTCCTGCTCCGCCGCCGGAGGCAGCAGCAGCCGCTCCAGGTGCGCCGGCATGTGGCTCTCCATCGCCCGCTCGATGGCCGCGAACTCCGGCGTGGCATCTCCTTCTGCGTCTAGGCCGCTGGGGATCGACACGAACCGGCATCCACCGCCGCCGCCAGCGGCGACGAGGCGGCGGTGGATGAAGTCCGGCGTGGCAACCGTCACGTCGAGGCCGCGTGCATGGAGGAGGCGCGCGAGGTGGAGCATGGGGGAGACGTGCCCTTGAGCCGGAAACGGCACCAGGACGATCCGTGATCCTGAGCGGCGGCGCTGCCCCATTTCTGATTTCTGTTCCTTTTCTCCGATTCCGATCGATCCGAATCGAAGAAACGGCCGCAATTTATAATCTGACTCGCTTTCTACACGTTTATCCATTCGATGAATGAAATGACACAACTGCCACTCTAATCGACCATATCGACACAAAGCTCCCAAACCAACCACTGCACTCGATATGGACCCAAATACGCAACACTTAAATTTGCATTCTGTACATGAAAACACAAGTGAAATGATATACAACAGAATCAGAAATCTGAACAGTGGAATAAATGATATATATATATATATATTTAACATGTATATTGGAGTTGGATTTCTAGTTTTGTTTGGTCAAATACAAACTTGGTGAATTGGTTAGATCAGTCGGCAGGCGATATAAATACGTTGCCTCGTTGTTCATGTGGCAAGATAGAAGGCTGCATGAGTTGCTCGTGCGTAAACATTTGGCTTGGCATTATTATATTGATGATTGGAGTCGGGCTGAGTTGGGTAAGGAAGCACCAATGAGCAGTGCCATTATGTGGTCAATTATTATTAGCTAGTGTTCACATCATTGAGTTGTTGGGTGTTTTAAGTGTAATTAATGAGATTTATCACACGCCACGTGAAACTACAACACCGTTACGTGTTGTGCTTATGTTTGAAAGATATATCACACCAGAGTCTTTAAATTATCATTTAAATATTTATAATTTTTTTTAAATGAAATATATAATTAAGAAATATATAAATATTTTTTGATTTATTCTATCATAAAAAATTTATATAAAATCAAATCAATTATTCCAAATTTAATATTATTTAATTCATCATTTTTTTTATAATATGTTACATCATTGATAACAATTGAAGAAAATTAGATAGTACGTAAATTAGCAAGATTAAATCCTGAGAAAATAATTATGCGGACAATAAAATTCTTTTCATTAAAGAGATCGCTCAATCATTAGTCATTGTAATTTTTTTTTTCCAACATCTTATTATATGACCGACGGTGAGAAACGTTTGAAATGAGCGAATCATTTTTGTCACAATCGAAGAAAATCGAGCCCTCGATTATGGTATAGCAATATAACGTTCATGTAATCTCTTAAATATTTATATTTTGATTTTTAATTATATTACAAGATATTTTTTGATAGGATGATAAGTTTAAGATGTTATTAATTATGTGAGTCGCCTATTATAAGTATTCTGAATTTATTTTGATAATCGATAAAAAAAAATTATGAGATCAAATTGATCATCTTAAAGGATTGAATATACGGTGTTAACTTTAAAAAAAATGAAAAAAAAAAAAAATCAAACCTCTAGAACGCTTGGTGTGGTGGTAAGAGGAAGAATGCATATCTTTAATCAATTTTTATGATGATTAAATCAATGATAAAATTTTGGGTGTTATGTTAAGAATTATTATATTTTTTAAATTCATTTGATGGGAAGAATATTAAGAGATCTAACTGTCTACCTCAAAATTATATTCCTAATTTATCCGATATGCTATACAAATTTAACTGTTCATGTGGAAAAAATGGATACATATAGCAATATATTAGGGAGATATCTCGTATTGAGAATTGGGCAAATTTTGAAAGATAGAAAAATAATTAGAATAGGATCTCCACACGAACCGATTCAATTGATGCGACTATGATTAGGTTTATAAATAAATTAAACTTTCATAAACAAACGTAGTTCAATATACATAAGATTCACACAAAAATAATTAAATGAATATTTTTTTAATTAAAAATAAATAAATTTGAATATATATATTTAATTTATTAACATTCATAAAAAAAAATTATAAATTGTTCATGAATATTAATATTTATAAATAATACTCATAGATAAAATTTATAAATGGTATTCATGATCTTATCAAATTTATAAATAAATAAAAAATTCTCCAAAATAAATAAATTTATAATATCGAACTGACTTAGAGAAATTTAAAAATATAAAAATTTAAATTATTAAATGAGTTCAAATTGAAAATCGGATAACATCTAAATAAATAAATTAAACTTACTTAAACGGTTATTTCAATGGGTTACATTCATTTTAAATTTAATTTAGATTGGTTCGATTTTTTTTTTTATCTTCGAATAATAATGTAATGAATAATCAAGAATTTAAGATTTAAATATTAATTACGACTGATTTTTTTTTTATTGGCTCGATTTTTTTTATTAAATAAATTTAAACAATCCCTTAGGTCACGGTAGACGAGAGGGCGAGGCATGGCGGCCGAGAAGTCGGAAATCGTACGGAAGGCGGAGATCTTTGTTGCGGAAACCATGAGCGGTCGCGACGCCTCTCACGATGCAGCCCACGCTTTTCGAGTGCGGGATGTTGCCCTTTCCCTTGCTAAAGAGGAGGCCTTGAGCCCTTCCTCTCTCGAGATCGTAAGGATCTACCCTTCCATCTTCTCCATCCGCATCTTTTCTTATTTTTGTCGTATGACTGCGTTGTTCGTGAGCAAGTTTCGAGCTTTAGGTTCGATGATAGTCTTAAGTAGTGTGTATAGTTTCAATGTATAAAATTTGGTTTGTTTTACAGTATAAAGAATCAGTCCTTTGTGTATAATTAAGCAACTTGTCCTGGAATGTGAACTTGAAATGGGTTTAGGGCACATCAAATCCAGATAACTAGTTTTCCTATGTGAATTACTCTTGAATTCTGCTATTCTAATTACTTAATGTGATGACTATCAATGAGTTTCATGCTCATTTTTTGGAAGTATTTCACTTTCATGTAATTCAGTGGTTGCCTACAAAGAGAAAAAAATTATTGATTGAAAAGAATACAGTTAGCATAAAGAAATTGATAATTTATGATGTATATCAAAAAAAGAGAATATGCTTGGGTCATGTATGGTGAGATATTTAATTTCAAAATGTTTGAAAGATGACTGACTATTTCAACCAAGAAGAAGCTTCAGATTAAAGAAAAATAATAATAGTGAATCACGGCCTGGTACAAATTAAAAGAGTAAGAAGAGTGATGTTTTCGAGGAATTCAACAATGATTTTTTTTTATAAAGAAAAATCACCTATTTTTCTCATCAATTTGGATTTTTTTTCCATTAAGCACCATCTGCTATGCTTATTATAAGTATTAAGAACTGTACCTTGTGGACATTTTTTCTGTTCATGGTAGGTGTAAACTATTTTTGAACAGTTCTATTGCTATTGGTGCTATGGTAATCACTTATCTTAACTTTTGAATAGGTTGAACTTGCTGCTCTTCTTCATGACATAGGTAACAGTTTATCATTGTTTGTGGAATGTTGGATAATTGAGTTTTGTAATTCAGCTGAATTTTGCAATTGCTTGTCTTAATGCAGGAGATTACAAGTATACAAAGTAAGTATGATTGTTTTTGCCTCATTTTCTATTACATCTCTCTCTCTCTCTCTCTTTTTTCTCACTCACTCACTCTCCCACACACAGGTTAGAGATCATATATTTCATGATTTCATTGAGATTTTTTCATTTAACATAATTATTTATTTTTATGACTTCTGAACTTTAGTTTCTGTTTTGCTATATATGTGATGACGATTGCTTTATTGCAAAAGCGCAAAAAAATTTCATCTCAATCCTTCCTTACAATTTTGTTGTTTTAATTTTAAATGACATAGGGATTTGGTGGAGGACACAACCATCATAGAGAAGTTTCTAAAGGAAGAAGGACTTGATGAAAGCAAAAGGGAAAAAATCCTGAGTATTATTGAGAACATGGGTGATCTTTTTCTTCCTTCACTTCGACTCTTTTGCTTGTTGATTATGAACTCAAGTCATGTTATTTTTTGCACAAGACAAGAGAAATCTATAGTGATAAAAGAATATTTAACATTATATCGCCCCATCTCAATCGACACATAGAGCACAAAAAGATAAACCATGCATTAACCTCACCTCATCCCACAAAGGATAGCCTATAAAGAAAAAAACTTCAAAAGAAAAAGCACCATTTTCACCTCAATTGAATGCTTTTTTCCTTGCAATAAAAGAAAGGCAAAAGCTGATAAGTTGCAGACACTTTTCAACCAATAAGCTCTATAGAGATATTCAAGTACTGGAGAGTACAAACAGTTGTCTATAATTTATGTGCTTCTTCGAATTTCATGCGATGAAAACATGATAATTGCTTTGTAATCTTTGCCTGAAATTTCTAGTAGGTAGAGTGAAATGTAAGATCAGGGTTGCAAAATACAGACACATTCATGATATTGTGTCGTAAGGTACAGGGAACTAATTGAGTTGAAGTTCATAGTGAACCTGGAATTTGAACTTCTGTCAACTTCTAAACAGCCCTTATAATCTCTAAACTGACTGTTTTTATACTTGTCTACTATATGAAGCAGTTAGCGTCCCTTTTGGCTTTTCTGATTATTGTTGACCAAACCAACACTAACTGCAATTATTTTACATGGTGTTATTTCTTTGTTTACAGGGTTCAAAAATGAAGTTGCCTGTGCATCTTTTTCTAATTCTTCTCTGGAATTCTGCATTGTTCAAGATGCTGACCGTCTTGATGCAATTGGTGCAATTGGTATGTTTTTAACTTGAGTTCATGCATACCACGTCCCTTGGTGCAATTGGTATGTTTTTAACTTGAGTTCATGCATACCACGTCCCTTGGTGCAATCAATATGGAGTTCTGTATTCTAATGTTATATTGATGCAATAGTTGCAATCACTAATAAGTTCGGAGCCCTTTAACATATAATAACTATAAAGATATTCCACTGAGTTTATTTAAGTTTATTAGACTTGCTTGCTGATATGCTGACTATGCTTTTGTGGTCATGCTATTTTTCCATGTTTTGTCCCGTTGATTTTGCATGCCTTGGACAGGAATTGCTCGATGCTTTGTATATGGTGGAAGTAAGAACCATGTAATGTATGACCCTGAGATACTACCTCGCAAGGATTTAACAAAAGAGAAGTATACCATAAAAGATGCAAAGACTACCATCATAAACCATTTTCATGAGAAGCTTTTCAAACTGAAGGATTTGATGAAGACAAAGGTATGAATCTTGTGCGACAGATGAAATAAACATGAGTACTTTTCCTGTAAAGTTTTACTCTATTAATCAACAAACCAACACCCATGTTACATCTGCATCCTTGGAAAGTATCTTGGTCTAAGATAGGCAAGGCAGAGACCGAAGAAAGGATATGAAAAAATATATATATATTATTGTGGGGAGCTAAAAAAGATAGAAAAGAGATGATAATTTTAATTTTCCAATTGTGCCCTTTTCCCCATACTTGTTCATCTTCCTTGCAATACACTACTCCCTAGTTTCCTTCTTCGTCTTCATCTTCATCTTCTTTCTTCTACACCCTTCTACAGCCTACTGAATGAGTTGCTGGTTAAACTACCCACTACAAGTGATGCAACCATTCTGGCCAATAATAAGGGAAAATAGATTTTTGGAGATTGGATTAATTCCAGATTGAACATGATTCTTCATAATTCATGCATCTGCGTCTTTTTTTTTTCCATTTGAATATGATCACATTTTCTTTTCACTTGCACTTTTCTTCCATCCAACTTCTGACCTTCATACCATGCCAGGATTCATCATATTATTTGACATTTTTTGCAAACTCAAATGGTAAAAAAAGATCTAAATAACTACTAATTCATCCTTGTTATTGCTGTTTGCCAATACCTCATAATTGGTTGATCTCTATTATAGGCTGGTAAAAGAAGAGCAGAGAGACGGCACAATTTCATGGAGGATTTCTTAGCAGAGTTCCATATGGAATGGGACGGGAGAGCTTGAACTGTAGGCTTGTCTTATATTTGCTCATTATCTATCAAATCAAACATGCACCAAAGTTCATCTGATTGAGTAGTATGACCATCATGTTGGATAGTTTGCAGTGACTATGGTTTTCCAGCCTCTGTTTAGCTTAGCAAAAATGTGTATGTTGAATGCATGCTGGAGAAGCTCGATATGAACTCCTTTAGCAAATCATTTTTAGTTCAACAAAAGTTCTAGCCTACATCAGTAATGAGAAAAATAGATGGTTGTTATTTGTTATTCCTCTTGTTTGGGTCACTAGATGAGCCCATTTATAACTCATTTTGTTAGCCATATACAGTGATTCAATGAACAGTTAGGAAGCATTAGTCCATTGATCTCTTTCAATAGAAAGTGAAAAAATTATACAAAGTAAACAAGGCTTAAGGTTTTTAAAATACAGCTTATTTGTTTTTTTAAATTACCAAAGTGATATAAAGCTTAAAAACTTAAGGAGTCTGTGGTTGATTTTTAATAGGTGTGGAATATTTCGTTGGTTGTCTCAATATTTTTTAGGCGAAGTTTTTCATGATTTTTTTTTTCATACAATAAAGAGTTATATTAGAGGGGTTGTTAAAGTAATGATTTTATTTTTTTTACTGTCGATAATATAATTAAGTAATTTGAAAAAACAAATTGAACTCAAGTTTTTTTCCTCGCCCCAGGGACCGAATTGGTACTTAAGAGAGATTCTTATATAAGAGCAAAATTGAATCGTTGGAAAAATAATCTTTTCCATAGAGGTATCAAGAGACACTTGGGTGAATGTTCGATTATCATAATTTATTCTTTTTATTTTATTACAGAACCGACGATGAGAGAAATTACTTTTGTGGCAAATACACTAAAATTTTCTCATTCATTTTTATTTCTTTTTGGTTTAGTTGAAGCTTAACCAAAGTACAACGAGATTCAAGAGAAAAAAAAAATCAAATTTAAATTATTTTTTAAAAAATCAAATTGAATCACCAATAAATATATTTAATATAATATTATAATTTTCACTAATTTATCTAAAAAATAAATCTATTCAATATAAAATTGTGAATTTTCTCTATTAATTTGCCAATAAATTAATTGCGGCTCAAGTTGTGAAGTGAAAATTTGCTACAATATGGCAATTTCCTAATTGGTTAGGCCAAATTCACTACCATAGAAATTTCTAAAATCACTTATATAAAAAACTTTAAATTCAAAAAATGTAAAATTAATTCATCCTGAAAAAGTAACATTTGGATACAAAATTTCTTGGATAGATTAAGAGCATAAGCAAAAATATAAGCTGGAAAAGCTAAAACAAATCCATGGCATCATGTGATATTCTTTCCACGTCTTCTTGTGTTAGGAGAGTTTTCTTGGCCCCACTGCCTGCCTTATCGTAAGGTTGGGCCATCCTT
Source organism: Hedychium gardnerianum (assembly GCA_038050645.1). NCBI lineage: Eukaryota > Viridiplantae > Streptophyta > Magnoliopsida > Zingiberales > Zingiberaceae > Hedychium > Hedychium gardnerianum. Next base: position 10,221,475 of record JBBUKS010000029.1, read on the forward strand.
CGAAGGAACTTTAACCATGCAAAAAAACAAAATAGACAGTATAAACATCTTTTGCAAAATGTATCTGACACAGAAAGATTGTAATATCCATGTAATTTTAAGATTCAATATGTTAGATAAAAGCATCAAAAAACAACTCCTCGAGAAGAACAATCTATTCATGAATTATGCAACAACAAAGTTGGATCTTTGGATAAAAGGTGCCAAGTACCGGAAATAGGAAGAAATTTTACTTGTGGAACTTTGCCTATCAGTAATTTGGTATCAAAGTTGGCTTAATTCTTCAAAACTATATCTTGAAAATTGGAATTGTAAACTTACCTCTCGTGCTATGTGCAAAGCCATGTCAGTGCTAAGGTTAAGATGTGCATCGCGTAAATGTGACAGTATCCAACCAGGCAATTTAGAGCGTTTATCATGACGGCTATATCTGCAGAAGCATCCAAGACGTCAACGACAAGATAGAAATACAAAACTGTGCATGAGGGATAGCAAATTAGAGAGCAACATTATTACACGCAAAGAGATATGAACTACTTTAGTTTAATTTCAATTCTTGAAAACAGGCTTGAAAACAAGAGAAATACAGCATAATCACATGGAGAATTGTGGATTATCAATAAATATATAAAGGGCTTTGAATTACCAATTTGAGCATTTTGAGCCATGAGGTTATGGCCCATGAAGTTATCAAACAAGTTCTGTCATTGGATCCGCTCATGGATTACCCTGAGAAAGATTTTAAAACTTCCCAAACATTTTTTCATTCAGACCTTTAGTACACCCACTATTTCTAAAAAATGGATTTCTGACTTCCAAATGTGACATCTAGGCTAGTCATTGTTGTCTGCGATGACTAATATACGCCTAGCTAACATATTTAAAAATTGGGAGGATGATCCACCAACAGATTTTCAATAGAGCATTTATCCAGTAGACAACAAACTATTAGGAGATGAGCAAGTGTACGGTAGAAGAGGGGAAAAGCCTCCAAACACACAAGTGACTAGATGCTGCAACCAAATGAGACGCTAAATATTCTGCATCACGATGAGATCAGATGCAGCCTATTTCAGACCTTGCATGCATCAATATACACAATAATTCTTCTAAATGTTCAAAAGGTGAAATAGATGGTGATGGAGATTTGCAAAACCTTATTCTTCACTTCAAAATTGTGTTATTAATTCCAAAACTTGTCCCGCTCATGATTGGTGCTCATGTAATTTTTTATGTTAATTTTTCCTCTCTCTCTCCCCTCCCCCTCTTTTAATAAACCCAGCCTTAGGATAGTCAAGTTTGAGCAAATAAAGCCTCAGCTTGATGAAGGATGTTATAACATACGAGTGTTCGGTTAATTCAATTACTTATGGAATTCAACAGCCTATATGATTGTGATACACGTTACAAGTTTATTTGATTTCCCATGTTATGCAGGTAAAATATGGAGTTAGTCCCAAATGTTTTGTCTTTCATCCCAATGTTCACTTTCCTTACCTCGATTGCATTATTCTCCTTTCATTTGTTGATAAAGTCTCTCAGAATTCAAGAAATGAAAATAAATGATTTAATTAAATTGTCAACAAAATAAGTTACCTTTTATCAGCAAATATCATCATCCCATAATCTGCTTTAGAACGAATTACACGGCCAACACATTGTGCAGCTTGCCTCTGTTTCAAAATAAATAACAACATGCCTCCTTTTCAAACTAAACATACAATACGATCATGACTTATGCAATAGCTAATTGTATAAGACCTGAATAAAAGGGCCAAATTGGACATACCAAAGCATCAAAAGTAAGAAAATCACCCTCTTTTATCTGGAATGTCTCACGCAAATACTCTAACCTAGCAAGCAAAATTCTGGAAAAAACAAAAGGAAGGTATCTGAATTCCTCAAAGACATTAAAAATGGTAATTGAAAATAAAAATAAAAACAAACAGAACCACAAGCGTTGCAGTATGAGACAAGAATAAGTATTGAACAACATAAGGTCAGTTTCAGCAGCCTTTATCCAAAAACCATCAACATCAATTTATTAAAAGAAAAAAATGATTACAACAATGATAATACATTCTCATTATGTCAAATAAAAGAATTGATGCAAAAGACAGGCTAAATATTTTAAAAGAAACAAATGGAAATCTCTGTAGCCCTTGGTTTAGTATGTGCGGTTCAGAGATAACTGCAGTGATTGTAGTCTTGTGTTTACACAAAAATTCACAAAACTAGATTTACTATGTCTAAAGGGAGGAAGAGGAAAGAAAGGAAGAGTGTTGGGGGAGGAAAGAGGTGAAGAAAGAGAGTGGAGAAGAACGATTCCTTTTGTTTTATCTACTTGAAAGGAGATGGGAAAAAAAAAGAAAATGAGATAAAATGACAAGTTTAACACTTTGATTGTTATTTCCAAGACATGCAAGGTTAAACTATTGTTTCCAACTGTTTTCCACTCTTACAACCATTTTGGAAGGAATCAAAGGTGAGGAAAAAAGAGCCAAGTTGTTCCCTTCTTTTCCTACCACCTAAGTAGACAAGGGAAATGATTACTATCCCTCCTCCCTTGTTTCTTTTTGAGCTCCCATCTTCTCAAGTAGAGACAGCTTTAAGGTAACAAACAAACCATGCAAGGATAATAAGAATAGGAATGGCCTTGGTAAAGCATACCAAGTGTCAAATTAGAAATATTGCCAATGAAAACTATCACTCCTTATTCATAACCTTAATTCATAAAACATCCAAAGTGATGATTGAGAAAAGGTGTTTCAGAATTTCCTCATTCCAATCAATCAAACTAGAGAAGCTAGATGGGAAGGGTCCATATTTAGTGATGACATGACAATTAACCATAAGATTACCTGCTCTGTGTATTCTGGAAAGGAACCCCAAACATGATAACAAGTCTTCCATAGTGTCGATCAAAATCTATACCTTCAGCAACTTTACCCCTGCAATAGCATATGAATTAACTCTTAATATTGAGTTCTTAGTACAGATACCAAGAAGAATGCATACACTGAAATGTGCATCTGAAATAAGACAAAAATACAATAATATCTAATTAGATAGTTACTAGCAAACACTAATCCAAGAAGTCGAAAGTTCTCATTAAATGATTTGATTTTTCCACACAGGAGATAATATAGTATGTCTGGACTTCTGCAACTATAATATTCTTTATTTATCTGTTCAATCTTCATACTGCTAAGTTAGTGGATCACCAAACTACAAAATACGTTATGTAACAAATAATTAATATACTCATCTTAATATATTCATATTTTACTATTTAGTAGGAACTTTTGTATAGCATTTCAAAATTTGTAATATCTAGTTTGCTGTTCTTTGGTGTTTTATATGTAACATAGCTTTGTTAGTTTATTAACATTATTTGGATTTCATTAAACAATCTTATTATTTTCTTTATACCCTTCGCCTTATTAATTGTAAGTTATGGCTTCTTAATAGAATATGTCATTGATAACTTAATCAGTTATGTTTATAAAGTGCCTATAAATGAACTGTGTATCCTCTCATATACACACCTCCCCATTGTCTTTATTTACCACACATCTCATCAGTAAACATTGGAGTAGAGTTTTTTTTTTCCCCTTTTTTTTTGGCTTTCTTCAAAGCAGCAAATTTGTTACTTCATAGTACTTCTGAAGCTCCACTGAAGCAGAAATATCAGCAGCTACACACTATTGTGCTGCTACATATGACTCCATGTCAATGGAGAGAACTCCTCAATTGCAACACCTTTTACCCCATTTCCTCTCCCATTTCTTTCTCATTTCCTCTTTCTTTCTTTGCAGAAACAAACTAAATCCATTTCTTCAACCAATGCTCAGTAGAATATTGTTGCCAATTGAAGCTCAACTTTAGTTGCACTATGTCGTACTTTCAATTGATTTTCAAAGATAATAGTCAATCAAATAGACCAACTTCATGGGAAAAATCAAATCAGCATCTCATTAATCTAAAATCGAAATCAGTCAATTCTCAATACTATGTTGCATATGAAACATTTAGCAAGAAGTTCCAAGAACTATCTTCGACAGAGCATTATCAATAAAAAAGATTAATTTTGTATAATAAATTTGGATTTGGAAGCACATCATATTTTGGTATTGGTTTTGATTTTTGAGTAAAGAGGACGAAGGAATAGAGGTTGTTACTAATACTATCTCATTCCCTCTCAATCCTAACATCAAAGGTGAGGGACTGGCATATATACATGTAGAATCCCCAGAGAAAACTTAATCCAATCCAAAATGTCAAGACACTTAAAAGAGACCTCCTTTGATACTTGAGCAAGTAACCATATAGTTTAAACTTTAAATTCAACTTCAACAACTGCTAGCAGATAATGACACCTCCTAGAGAAACTGAGAGCCTTTCTGAAGGAAAGCTGTTTCTCACAAGTCCAAGGCATCTTTTTCATTTTGATGAGAAACTCTATGCAGCAGGGCACTTTTAGCAACCAACACCAAAAAAAAATACGAAAAGGGGTTTCGGTGTTTGAAGATACCTAGGAACACATTGTTGGCGACTAAAAATCTCTTAAATGGCATCAATGGAACACAAGTCATCAGCAACACCTATAGAAATAATGTATATGCCAATTCTTTAGTGTTGCCTCCAAGATTGAGAGATCGAGATACTACTTAGAAACTGATAGTAAGTTTGCAAGTTTCCAGACTAATTTTGCTCCTAGTTGTGAACCAAATCATTTAGATCAATTTAGGCAATGGAATATAAATCTTAAGATCCAAATGACAATCTTGACAGCCATGGTTGCCTCCCACACATCTACATGATTTCTCACACTTCGCAACTCCATTGACCCGAATCCATATTCCACTATAAAGTGAACTATGAAACCATCGGACAGATCAAAGGCTACAACAATGTGAAGAGCATAAAGAAAGAAAGACCATCAAATGCATTGTTAAGCAGGATAGTTGGCAAGCTATACCATTCATCTGTAGGTAATAGGGAAACAAACTAACAAAAAACTCCATTAGTAAAAAGAAAAACAAGATGTTAAATGTTATTCTACCACACAGTGAAAGGGTTGAATGTAGCAGTAGCTCTAGAAGCTTTCTACCATGTTTAATGTCTTAACACCCTCAAAGTGTAGAAGTATACATAAAAAATCTCAAATTACCTTAATTCCTTGAGTTAATTATGCAATAAGATGATCAAAACAATATTAAAGTATCTAAAAATGCAATGAATTCATGGCAAGGACAAAAGAAATAATAACTCAAGGTTACAATAACAACATCATTGAAATCAAGTTAGTGTTGTACCAACTATTTGAGGTCAGCTACATGAATCTTATCTGTCCATTGAATTCTACACTCTATACAATGTCATATTCAAATTAACTAAATACTGATTAATGCTTTCTTAGACCATCAAGAAAATGTACACAATCTAAAAAAAACAGAGTGTAAGTGAATGCAAACTGAAAATATGAATACAAAGTAGCAAAGCCATTAGCCAAATTCTTGATGGAATAGGTGTTTATTACTATTCATTCATTGCCAAGGAGATGTAAACAGAAAATTATTAATGAAAAAGGAAAAGTGAAAAAATACCTTGCAACTGAGAAAAATACAGCCCCTCGTCCACAATCACATGCTCTACGATAGTTATCAAGGGCCAGTGTAGTCTCTACTACATCTTGAGTTTCAATAAATACTAGCTTATGTTGCATCACATTCTGCGGAAACACTTGTTAGAAATAGTATTTAAGTAGGTGTTCTTTACATACGGATCAAAATCCACCTGTAAAATTCCCATTTCATTCCAACCGTTAACAATTCCATCCATATAGAAGTAACTAACAAAGAAACAGACAATGCCATCTGGAACCGCAGCAGCCATCTCCAGCAATAATTTTCCATAATTCCTCACAACTCCTTGATCACTACGCATGTCGAATTTTGTACTTAGTGGTAGATGGTCACTGCAACATAGATTATGAACTCATGATGTGGATCTTTCACCAGCACCACTAACAAAAGTAAGAATCTAAAATGTTTGGACACGCACAACGAAAGAAAACTGAAAAGTTCCATGTCTCAAACACCCAAAAATAGTAATAATGTGGTGTGTAGGACTTTTCCTATCTTTTAAAGTTTTATTTGAGCATGAGGCTTATGTTCCAGGGACAGCCAAGAACATAACTATAAAAACTCCTAAAACTTACCTAGAACGAGGATTTATTAGGTTTAGGTTTGGGTCTATTTTGAGCCCAGCTAGGGATGGAGCCAGGAATTTCACATTGGCTTGCAAAAATCAATACAGCGATGAGGAAACTGGGACATTCTTATCCAGTGATTTAGGCTTGTTAGAAAGAATATCAATAGCATAAGGACACCTCTGAAAATAACAATAAAGGAAGGATCTAAAACCTTTTTTTTAAACATGGTATACCATTATTCCCTTAGCCGACCCCACCTAGTGGGATAAGGCGTCATTGTTGTGTAGCATTGTTCCCTTGTAAATAAATACTAAAACATTTCCCTCTACCTTAGGCATCTTCTTACTTTAAAGATTTTATTAAATAACTTGGGCAATCAAATTATATCTTGATCTCCTAAATTCTAACAAACTTAAATAGGAATATCATCCAAACAAACACTTTTACCTACCTTCATTTTCTTTAACCTACCTTCTATAATTTTTAAATTCGATACAATTTTTAGAAACTAAAACCATTTATTTTGTAGAGTGCTCATTGAATAGTTTTTAAAATCTTTGTCATCTCTCCTTAATTGCTTTATCATAAAAAAATCCTATGAATTTCCATCTTTAATGCATCCAACATTATTTAGATCTTCACATTTGTTGTGTGAGTACCAAGGTAATATTGATATAGATTTGTGATACTAAACTGTGATATCGATATTCTTGTGCATGCCTATTTACAAAATACTAGTTATGAAGTGGTGGAACATATACCTTTGTGGGATAGCAAATCAATGAAGTGTGGTAAATAATAAATTTTGAGAAAAACATAGAACTTCAAATAGAAAAATGAACAATTTAGAGGCATATTATTGCATTCAGCCATGTAACAGCACAACAGAATGTTACAACATTGCAGTTATACCTTCCACGCGTTAGAACCATTGGGCATATGCAATCCCTTGTCAAAGACATAGTAAAGCTTCTACTTATGACTGGGTTGAAATTCAAAAGACGAGGATATAGGTCAATAGGGCTTAAGGTTCCAGAAGTAATTATGACTGACTGAAAGCGATCAAAGACAGGCTTTATTGCAATAGAAGCGTCATGACAGCTGAGCTGCAATTACAAAACAACCAGTGCATAACACAAAAACATTTAGCCATTTAGGAAACCAAATAAAGGAGAGAACTAGCCACCTGCAATACTGGGTCAGGAATATGAGGCATCCGCTCATCAAAGGGTTCAATGATTATTGAGAAGCCCCGTGTATATGTACCAATTAGTGTTGCAAAGTCACAAACTGTCTGAATGTGCAGGAACTCATCTGTGTCAGTTATTTCAAGTGTAAGCATGAGTGAGTGCAAGCGATCATAGCAGAATCTAAGCATTTTCTGATCAATTCCAGCCTGGGAATTCACTGAAGCAACAAAGGCAACAGGTCCTTCTGTCTCAACATTTTCTGTTTCCAAACGACCATCCAGATATTGCACCAGCCTTCTTAAAACAGAGAGAAAATGCTCAGCTCTCCTTATATTTCCAGGCACAGCCTCCTTCAAAATGTCATCAGGCAGGGCAGGGTTCCCAAGCCAGGCATCAGTTACTAAAGGAAAAAGAACGTGTATGTCACAAATAGCCAAAAGCAAATCCAAACCCATGGATCTCAAATATAAATAGTAAGCTAGGAAACGTACGAGCTAAATTTCCTCTCTGTGCTAGTCCTTCCAAAAGTCTATTGTATTCTGTGCGCAGTCTGGTAGCATCTGTTGCCTTAAACCTTTCTAACAAATGGAACTTACATCATATTCAGCAATAATCATTTTAAAAATGCATGGAGAAACACAACCAAGCATTACTTAAAACAAATGTTTGTTTCTCTTTTAAAGCTTTAACACAATGAAAAACTTATCCAGTATTAAAGTAGGTAGCAAGGCAAGAATCAAAAACAAAATCGTTCTGGCTACGAAGTAAGAAAGAATTTGCAAAACAAAAAACAAGAATCATATGAATTTATCAGTAATACATGTTTGTTGACACATCATAGAAACAACAAAGGATTTAGAACAGAATTAAAGAAGAGTGCGATATGATATCCATCAAAACCTCAAACTTAAAAAGACAGTAAAATGAGGATAAAAAAAAAAATTGGATTACCTATCGATCTCCTGAGCCATGCGGTTGAGATTCCTGGTTGCGCCGTCTAGCGTCTGCCTTCGGACGCTGACGCTGAGAGCCTCGATGCACACATTGTCGATGTTGTGGGCCTCGTCAAACACGACGACGCACTCCTTCTGCATCTCCTTTGATATAATGCTAGCGACCTTAGGGTCGAGTAAGTACTGGTAACTATAGACCACGACATTGGCGTGGCGGATGGTCTGCCGAGCAAGGAAGTAGGGGCACCAGCCCCTTTCTCTGCCGACGGCACGGAGGTCCTGGAGCGAGTACACTCCGGCAGGAAGCAAGACGGCCGCATTGGACGAGGAAGCGGCACGGTCGAAGCTTTCAAAGAAGTCGCAGGTGGGCACGGCAGGGTTCTCGGCGGCGGAGGCCCGGACCCAGCTGGCCGTGAGGCGGCGACAGGCGGAGTCGACGGAGTCGCGGGAGGCTGCAGAGAGTGCGATGGGGTTGATGCATAGGTTCTTCCGGGAGGATAGTCCGAGAGCTAGGAGGGAGCTGCGGAGTTCGGAGGGAAGGTGGGAGATGAAGAGGCGGAGCTCGGCGAGGGTTTTCTCCATTTCGTGGACGGTTCGGGTGCAGTAGATAAGCTTAAGCGGACCACGATCGTTGGCACGGGAAAGGGAATAACTGATGATGAGGGAGAGCAGGGCGACGGTCTTGCCGGTGCCGGTGGGCATCTCGAGGAGGCAGTGACCGCGGGCATCTAGGGTGCGCTTCAGCTCTACCATGTACTCGTACTGCTCCGGATAGATGTGGTCGTAGGGGAAGTATACTGTCACACCATCGATTTTGAACTTCATCTTTGCTTCTTCCACCACCTTCAATGTTAATTTGAATGCTTTGAGATCGAAATATCTGCTTTCTCGATCTCGATAACGGCGTCTAGATAGTTAGGGTTGGAGGAGGAAGAAGAACGAGAAGAAAGGAGTAGGAGAAGGAGGAATAAGAAGAGGAGTTGGCGGCGGCGGCGGCGGCGGAGTATCACTTTCGCCGGTTGGGGTTTACTGGAATCGGCGGACGAAACGGACTTCTTCGATTATATTTTACCCTAGAAGTTTATTAGTTTTGCAATAAATTTTAAGATTATTCAAATGCTATTTTAAAAGTTATAATTTTATACTTAATTTACCATTAATAAATGACTTAATATATTTCTCATATCTTGGTTTCACTGAGTAATTGTGTTGAGACTAACAATCAACTTTAACCATAACAAACATGACTTAAATTGGTAAGAGATGACCTAGCTTCAACTTGGGTTCGACCTAACTTAAAAGGGATAAGTAAAAGATCGATTAATTCAAATTAACGGGTTGAATCAAACGATTTAAAATTAAGTTTGGCTCGATTATTTTAAATTTTTATTTTTTTAAAATAGTAATTATTTTGAATAATTCGACTCGTCCTTGATTTTAAAAATATGAATTTAATTAGCAATCGATTGATACATGTAAAAATTAAACACTTGTCAATCGAATTGATAGAAATTAATAGTGGACAATGGATTGACGATGAAAAAATTGATTAATTTAGTTTTTGAGATATTTATCGGTTTGATTTCGATCGAATGTCAGTTCAATTATTAACTGATTTTGCTCAATCTCAATAGATGTGATCGTAGGGGAAGTACATTGTCACATCCTTCATCTTAAACTTTATCTTTGCTTCTTCCGCCTTTGACGTCAATTTAATTGCTTTGAGATCGATAGAAAAAAAGGGAACTTGTTCTTGTTGTTGATCTCGATAAGTTATATATAATAAAATAATATAAAAAATTCTTAACTTTATTATCTATTAAATATTTATTACTTATAAATAGTAATAATATTTTATAATAAAAAATTAATCAAAACCACAAATCATAAAATTTCACCCCGAGGGGACAATATTAATATTTAGGTTAGGTTTGCATCGCTATACAAGTTGTCGAATTTATTATGTTTCACTCTAATTAAGTTATATATAATAAAATAATATTTAATAATTGAAAACTATATTAAAATCTTAAGTTTTCGTTAGCATTTGTATAACATGATGGCAAGACGAAACGCTCTGTCCCCCGCGCCCCCGTCAATTCGTCCCAAGATCAATACGGAGAAGATAAATCACGAAAACTAATCTAACTAGTCTGAATAGTGACTAATATATAAGGGAGGACAGGAACCTGACTATTAGTCAGAATTTAATCTTCAGATTCGACAGCTCATCTCGTGAGAACTTGGGATTTGTGTAACAACATCAGTAAGAGAGGCTTGAAAATTCAAATTAACAAATAATATTGATAGTTTATAAAGTTGACTTTAGAACAATAGATATAAATTGTTGGTAACTTTCCTTCACGTTTGGAAAAAAAAAATTAGTTTTTTATTTTTTAGACATCACGTTATCTAAGTGCTATTGAATCGTGAAATTATCTTTAAAAATTATCTGCTAAATGTATAAATTTTTATATTTTTAATTATCTCAGAGCTTATTGCTGGGAATCGATGGAGGGCAAAGGCGGAGTAGGAAGAACACACCCCATCCGTGAAGCGAAGCAGAGTTGAGAACGGTCGTCGACCGCCGGAGATCGCTGCATGCATCCGCCAGCCTCCAACTCGACTACGATGCCATGGCGATGGCGGCGTGGGCATTTGCCTCTGCCTCTCCTCCTCTTGCTTCTCCCTTTCTTCTTCTCCCTCCTCTTCCTCCTCGTCGTCCAGAGCAACCGCCTCGCCATCATCCACCGCCGCTCCCACTCTCGCTCCTCCGCTCCACTTGTCAATCCTCCGCCTTTACGCGCCTTCCGGCGAGAATCCGGCCTCCCGAGCCCCGACGTCCACCAAAGGTTCCGCCTTTACGCCGCCTCAGCCGGCGGCCGCCAGGCTCACCTGTTTCTTCCCGCACGTCGAAGATGCAGAGGAGCAGGGCGCTTATGAGGGAGCTTCCGCGCAGCGCCCGCTCGAGGCGGTTCTCCGAGCGCGCTGCGGACTTCTTCGCCGGGCACCAATGTAAAGATCGCTTCTTTATGGTCTGGCTTGCTCCCCTGCGCGGGTTCGGCCGGCGGGAGCTGTTCGCCGTCGAGAGCGTGTTCCACTCCCACCCGAACGCCTGCTTGCTCATCGCCTCCGCCACCATCGACTCCGGCGCCGGCGCTCTCCTGCTCGAGCCATTTGTCAACCGCGGCTTCCACGTACGCGCGCTCGCCCCGGACTTCGCCTACCTCCTCGGCGCCACGCCGGCGGCGATCTGGTTCAAACGGCTCCAGCGAGGAGAAATTGTCCTCGGCGACATCTCCCTCGGCCAGAACCTTTCCAACTTGCTCCGTCTCGCCCTCTTGTACAAATACGGCGGCGCCTACGTCGACACCGATGTCATCGTCCTGCGGAGCTTCTCCGGGCTGCGTAACGCCATCGGAGCTCAGGCCGTGGACGCCGGGACGCAGAACTGGACGCGGCTCAACAACGCCGTGATGGTGTTCGACAGAGAGCATCCCCTGCTGTACGAGTTCATGAAGGAGTTCGCGCGGAGCTTCGACGGCCGGAAATGGGGGCACAACGGGCCGTATCTGGTGTCGAGGGTGGCGAAGAGGGTGACGGGGAGGGCTGGATACAGTTTCAGCGTGCTACCGCCGGCGGCATTTTACCCGGTGGGGTGGATAAAGATAGAGAAGCTATTCACGAGGCCACGTGTCCGGAACCAATCTAGGTTGGCATCAGAGAATCTCGATTGGATTCAACGGCGGAGCTACGCCGTCCATCTGTGGAACAGGAAAAGCAGTGGCTTTAAGGTGGAAGAAGGAAGCGTGATCAGTAGACTAATGGCAGCTTGCTGCGTGTTCTGTAACTTCTCTGCATCAGCTGCGAAGGCAGCTTAATTCTGAGGACGAAGAGATTTTATATGATGATTTTTAATTTTTAAATTTCTAATTATATTCAAAATTAATAGGATCATATATAAATTAAATATTAATAAAAATTTATTTATATTCGTTTAATATATACAAGATCAATTAAACAAATAAACTTGAACAATTCATTAAACTAAATAGATAAACTTGAACACATACGTGTTCAACTCGTTAATATTTGTGAACAATGTTTGTGAACAATATTCGTGAATAACGTTCGTGAACAATTATATTCATTAATAAAATTCTTATCAATGTGCTAAATAAATAAAATAAAATAAATAAATAAATTTGAATTATCAAGCTCAGTAATCAATCAAACAAGTAAAAATTTTAAGCAATCAAATAAACTTGAATTGCCCTAAGAATCAATATGATTCTCATCCAATTGAATCAGGCTCTCAAACGAAATTATGGTAAGATTCACAGATTTTCAGTGGAATGGAATACTCTATTTCCACATGAACAAAGAGAATATATGCCAACTGAAGCCAAATACACTAGTGATTGTATCATCATCATGAAGACTGTCATGATAACATGGTAAATAAAATTGTCTGAGTACAAAGTGTAGTCACAACTCGAACATAATAACGATAACTATTTTTATCAGATCAATCTTCACCCAATATTGATGGCAACTAAATAGTGTGTTCATGAAAATTTGGCACACTTATTACCTTGATAAGTTCTTCACCTAATTTCTAGGCTCAATTACCTGTGCAAGGATTAGTAGTGCATTGGCAAACAGGATTGCCAGAAGCATGCCAGCCATTAAAGCCGCGATCCAAAACCATAACATTGTTGATTCCGGCATCTTCTTTTGTCTCTGATAAATAATCCAAAAACTTACGCGCACATGATGGACCTCGAACCTGCAAAGCAATGGCATTCCCACATAACACACGAGAACTAAAGTTGTTTCGATTAACACGCGTAGACCTAGAATATTGAAATGCATAACAAGATGCTGCAGTTTATCCAAGTTTTATTTTAAATTGATCCGGTGTTAACTCAGGATGAACTGTAATAGAAACTAATAAAAGCTTATGCTAGTTTTTTTGGTATGCACGACTATTATAAAGCCGTAGAGAATTCAACAATTATGGAACAACAGCCTTAATTGTGTTCAAACTTCATCTTCTCATGTCACTCTCAAAGAGAAAGATAATTAACAGACAAAAAGAAGCAAATAAAGGTCTTTGCCTTTGTTTCAATAATTTGGCGACAGCTATATTCACCATTTCCTGGATCCCAAACTGATCTCCCTCAAAGACAATGTTCAAGGTGCTTATGGTTTTCTTCTATCTCATTCATCACCTCTTATTGGATAATACATCTCTGCGTTGCGTTTAAGAACACAATAGAAAAAATAGCTCCCTTTCTAGTCCTTGCTCAATATGATCCCTAATTTTCCATGAAAGGAACTAGACATAGCTATACTGTTTTCTTGATAATTCTAGGAATCCATTTTGATGATCTCATCTGAATTATGAAATGAGAACTAAAGTTGTTTCAATTAACACACATAAACCTAGAATATTGAAATGCATAACAAGATGATGCAGCTTATCCAAGTTTATTTTAAATTGATCTGGTGTTAACCCAGGATGAACTGCAACAGAAACTAATAAAAGCTTTGCTAGTTTTTTGTATGCAAGACTATTATAATGCCATAGAGCATTCCACAATTATGGAACAACAGCCTTAATTGAGTTCTAACTTCGTCTTCTCATGTCATATTCAAAGAGAAAGATAATTAACAGACCAAAAGAAGGAAATAAAGGTCTTTGCCTTTGTTTCAATAATTTGGTAACAGCTATATTCACCATTTCCTGGATCCCAAACTGATCTCCCTCAAAGACATTGTTCAAGATGCTTATGGTTTTCTTCTATCTCATTCATCACCTCTTATTGGATAATACATCTCTGCATTATGTTTAAGAACACAATAGACAAATAATTCACTTTTAATCCTTGCTCAATATGATCCCCAATTTTCCATGAAAGGAACTAGACATATCTATACTATTTTCTTGATAATTCTAGGAATCCATCTTGATGATCTCACCTGTGCCAAGTAGGAAATGCCACTAACAATCAATAAATATCAGGATTCCTCAATCTTTGAATGATAAATGAAGGATAACATTCATATATTGGGGCAAACGCGATGAAGTTTTCAACAGATGAAGGATCTGGGGTGGTCTGTAGCCCTATGGAAAAGCAGCTCTCTTACCATGGCACCTAAGGTTCGTCTTTGAGACAAGCACATAATAAACGAAATTCTAATGTACATGCAAAACTCAGTGTCTAGCAATTTTTTTAATCTATTTTTCTGCTCTCATTTTTGAGACAAGCAGACACTGAGAAGTTCTTCAGATGACAAACCACCCACATTGAACCCAAAGTAACAAACTTTTCAGTCATCCCACCATTATTATCTAAAGAAAGATATAGAAGCTCCAAAGCTAGTGCAGAAAATGGAAACTCTGATTTTGATCACTAGTACCAAAATCTGAAGCAGTCCTTCAACTAGGAAACACCCGATCCCGTTTTCCTTGTCGATTGAGTTAGATTTCCCATAGAACTGATAGCGTTTACAAGAGCCACTAGGCAATCAAGAATCAAAAGAACCCGAACAAAGCAAGGGAAAATCTACAAATACGACAAGAGAAGAAAAGGAGCGACCTGGCTGAGGGCGCAATGAAAGACTAGGGTGTCCTTGCCCTTGACAGCGTGGAGGAGGTCCGACATCCTCTCCGAGAAGGTGTCGCTGGCATAGTGAAGCGACCCTGCGATGTGGGCGTCGTAACTCCTCTCCTCATCCCTGCCCCACTCCATGGAGAATCAAAATCATTCCACGATCGATCGAATGGATCTGAAGGCAGTACGCGTCCGGTGCACCTACCTGACGTCGACGATGGCCACGCGAGGGTTGCGGGCGATGGAGATGAGCTGCGGCGCCGTGATGTACGAGAGGCTTCTCGCCATTCCCTGAGACCCTGACCTCGCGCCGTAGCCGCTAACTCCCCTTTCTCTCTTTTCCCCAACGTCTTGGGATCGTTTTTATTGGGAATTTTTCATTTCAACACAGAATTTTACCTATTTTCTAAAAAAACACCATAGAGTTTTGAAATCATCAAAAAACTTTCTCTTAGTTTCAAAATTGCACAATTTTCCTCCAAATTGACAATGATTACGAGTGCAATGGCAATAGCTGAAGAGTCTTTACTACTTTTTTTTATTTAAAATTAAAATATGATCAATTGGCAATATTTTTTCATTTAAAATCACAAAAAATATTTTGTTTGAAACTTCTGCGAAACTCCAAATGAGTTTAATCATTAAGATATTTTTATTTATAATTTTAATAAAAATTAATATTAAACTTTTTGTAGGGCTCTCAAATAGAGTTTGAACTGTTTTTTAGTTGAGCCATCATTTCTCTAGTCACATGTAAGTTTCTTAGTATCTATCCTACTTATAATATTAGTGTTTCTTCTTTCAATAAATAATTAAAAATAAATAAATTTAAATCTTAATTGTAATATATTATAAGAGATTTTTTTTCTAATAAAAAGTGAGTCTAAGAATATTTATCATTTAGATGTATCTTCTCAATTTATTCTGATGATCGATGAAAGACTTTTATGAAATTAGATTGATCATCTCAATTTCGATGTTACTTGATTAATTAATTTTTTTTTACTTATATTATTAATAGAGTATTTAATTATTTTTTTCAAATTAAATAGAAAGTTTGTTTCACCTAAATAGCGCAACATTTAAAAATTTAAAAAGAAAACAAATCATTCAACTTAAACATATTTTTTCCACCGAGAACTATTACATATTATTCAACTATAATCCCAAATCTCTCAAAAATAGAGTTATCGAAAGACCTACACTTGTATTGGACGACAACATTTTTATTCCACAATTGAATTAATACTAAATTTGTAAACATCAAATACATGTAAATGACTATGTGGAAGAGTTTAAGAGAAGCAATTCATCGGAGTTGAGCCACCACTATTTTGATCTTTAGCTTAAACTCTTCAACACTCCGGCGTGAGAGAATGATCCTTAGTGTTGTCTCGACAATAATCATATATCATGTAGTTATCTTGCGCCCACTTCATCGCGTTAGATTGTTGAGGGCTAAGTCCGCGACTATTGCCGTTTCCGGAGGGCGACATGAGGCCATCTCGAATTTTAAGATCGGTGAAACCGGACACAAAGGGTTGGTAGTGATAGTCTACCTTATACCTACCATTTTCGGTCGCCCATGATGATGCATCCCAAATGGAACTGTAAATCCACATTTCTCGTTGCGGATATGTTGCCCCTATCTTATTCGTGTATTGACGAATGGGCACATCATCAACCAAAAATCTAAGAATACAAATTAGCAATACATACAACTATTAGTATAATTACTAATACCTCAATTCTTAAAAGTAAACTCTCATAAACATAGCAACAAAAAAAAAAGTTGGCAATTATTAGCATCGAGTGTGCCAATGGATAGAAAAGTCAACTGGCTAAAGTCAAACACAGTCATAAAACTGTTTGACTTATTGTCGGTTTAGTTAGTGCATCATTTTTAGAATGCTTACACGATCTCATCGGGGTTCCAAAGAATGGCGTAGTGGTGGAAGCCGGCGGTGGGGTCGAACCAGAGGTGGAACCTCATCTCCCTCCCCACCAGCCGGCCGCCGTCGCCGCTGCCTCTCACGTACACGTTCGTCTGCAGCACGTACGGCTTTCCGGCGACGTTCCCCAGCAGCTCCATGTCCACCTCGTCGTGGAATCCCGGATAAGCTTGGTCATTCGACAACTAAATGCAAATCCGAATACAAAATCAACTATGAACAAGTTAGCGTTTTAAGAATCATCGATCGACGACTCACGTAGAAGGCTGTGTTGACTCCGGCGGTGTAGCCGCCCTGGAGCTTGACGGAGGCGCCGAAGTACCCGCTTGTGTACGATCTCTTCGACTTAAACCCACTTCCTGGTGTTTAATCACAAGCTCTGTAAACACCTCCTTTTATATATCGAGTATAATACGATTAAAAATACCTGAGCTTTTATCGAGCCAGATGGTGGCGGAGAGCTGGTCCTGAGAGATCGACTGGTGCTGGGCACCCCAAAGAGTTGCGTATCCATCGAAGAATCTTATCGGTGCAATCGACGAACTGGGACGGTACCCTGGAGAAGGCTGAGCATCGGCAACAGAGCCGAGGAGGAGAAGGAGGAGAAGGAAGGGAAGGAGAGAAGCCATGCTCATCAGCTGTTTGTTCAAATGTCAGTATGGATTAGACAGGTTTATATAGAGGTCAGGAGGAGACGTTTAATGCTTTTGTTTAATCTAAAAAGATATCTTCATTAATTTAGTTTGAGATGAAAATGATCTTCTTAATCTATCCTTTGGAGCGTTGCATGCATGCTATTTACGATTACTGTAGCCATTGAATTATATGGCTAGTTAAGCTGTCAGAGTCACTTTGATGGGCACGTACTTTATGATTTAGCAGCACCTAATTCACTGATGATTCTTCAAAGAAGAGGAAGAAGCCATATATAGCACATCAATCACCTCAATAAACATTTTATTGACTAACTAACTACTCCATGGTGATTGAATTTTCTCATGCGGAATCTTTTCATACCTGTTTGTCTTTGTCAGACATCATCATTTCTTCCAACCCTTGAATTTTTCCCTACCTACCTTCCTATACAATAAGTATCAAGAATATAAGCTATCATGAAACAGGTACATTTTCCTGCCAATTGAAATTAATTAATTCGCTAATCTCTTGCATAAAATATAGAATCCAGTGTAAATCTTATGGACAGTATTGCTCTCTTTGTCTATATAGTTGATGATTTTTTGTCTCTTTGTAGTTTGGTGTTAAATTAAGGCTTGATTAATGAAATAATTATATGTCCTCTCAGCTGGTCCTCATTAATGGATCAACATCAACCTTTCTATTTCCAGTATTCAGGTTTGACATTGCACCAAACCTAGCCGATTAATTGGAATGCTACAAAGATTAAGATGTGGAGTTTGATTAATTTTGTGCCTGGTTTTCTTGTCATTTGGGATGAAAGTCCAAGAGGAGCTTGTCCTTTGGAAATAGGGTTAGGGTTGCCCTACCGACAATATATGTACGTTGCAGAAGTGGCTTGGGTCATCCAAAATGATACTATTTTTTTTTTAAAAAAAAATAGATTAAAATGCATTTATAAAATCAACGGATCCCAAGTCCAGATGAAAAAAAATTTAAAGATTATGTTAAGTTGTTAGTCAATATTAAACACAAACACACATTAACACATGTGCGGAGATAATTAGGAGATCATTACAAAAAAATCGCCGATTAACAACGGAAATTTTCATCGATGGAATATATAATTCCGTCGTTAATCTAAAAAATAATTTTTAAAAAATACCGTAACTTAGCATCAGAATTTTAATTTCCTGTCGCTAATTTTTACTTTTTTTCACAAAACTTTGTTATTTCTGCCAGTTTCCTATTTATATAAATACATCCAAATAATAAACTATCACAACCGATGGTTATCACAATACACAACATAACAAGTTAAAACATAAAACCACCACAACACATCCAAACATAATAAACAAATCTATAATCCATAATCCAAACATGATAAACAATATAATACATAATCTAATCCAAACATATATTTCAGATATAATCTAACATTCAATACAAGACAATAATATATAACAACCGATACAAGACATCTAATCAAGACATGTAACTCAAAATTATCTTCAATCATGTATAAAATAAGATATTATATATTATGAATACAACAATAAATTTTTGAGTTAAACTACACAAGGGATAACTACTTATCCTAAAAGTATATAAACTGATAAATAAATATTTTATTGTTGAGAAAAAAACATAGCTTAATTTAAAAAATATGGATATTTGTATATAGTGCTAGACATATCTGAAATAAATCAAAAAAATATATTTTATAATTAGAGATGTATATAATTGAAAAAATAATTGTAATATTTTTCATTGAAACACAAAGATAAATAAAAAACTAAGTTATATTATAATATACCTCAAAATGAGCTACTCATCGGGGCTATCGTCGGGATCCTCGGTATCCTGGGACTCAAAACGATGCGACTCTGGCTGTGGCTGTTGTGTCGGAGTGAATTGAGCTTGGACTGCTAACATATGACAATATAACTCCTCAGTTCTGGCATCCTGAGTAGTTATGGACTGCTCCAATGTCAAGAGTTGAGTCCTCAATTCTTCATTTTTTTATCGCAACGCTGCGACATCACTAGATGAAGAGGAACTCGGACGACCCTTATTCCCAAGAGGAGCCCTCATACGAACGAAGACAAGTTTGACTTATGATCCAAGACCATAAAGGAAAGTTTTCTTCTTTCCACCGACGACATCATAATAAATGTCATTAATCGCGTCGGTGGATAGAGTCTGTGACTCATCTCCCTCTGCACCAGGCTGAGATGCCTGTGCAATTGCACTTGTCATTGCATCCTGTAAAAAAAATAATTAATATTATAGGATACATAGAATCTATAAAGATATTCAATGATAATTGTATAATTAAATAAAGTTAAAATTCTTACATTAATTTTCAGGGATCGTCGATCGACAAATGTGTAATCCTTCTTTTTATGCGTCTTGTTAAATATCTCCCAACAAGTGGAAGGTCTCTCTAATTGAGTAGCCTGCGTACAAAAATTGCAAGTACATTAAAACAAGATCAATAATAACATTAAATATTTCTATTAAAGTCTTAATTTAACAAACTTACCAAGTCTATCATATGTTCGACAATAGAACAAGATCCAATAGTATGCTTTGTGGATCCAGTGCTTGGCCCAGCAAGCTCAGTTTTGCGATTGCGTCGAGCAATCGCTGAATTAGACTGTTATCTCTTGGCAGTCCAAACAGCTCTCTAAGCCTCCCAAGTCGCAACAATCACCTCGGTTGGCCTTGTTCTCCTCCTCCTCCACTTGTATAATAAATCCTTGTAAAGCTTAGCGCAATAAATGTTCCATGTGACTTTAAATTCTTCCTCGTGGCCCTCCTCCCAAATATATAATTTCTGCAATAATATTT
>JBBUKS010000029.1:10241998-10267129 GCA_038050645.1 Hedychium gardnerianum
CTGCCCCCCCCCCCCCGCCGGCCGTGTGCAGCCACGACGCCGCCGCCCACTTCGAGGGAGAGAAGAGGAGAGAAGCCACGGCATACCTTCGACGGCCGGGAGGCTGATCGGCGGTGAACGTAGGTGATCGGCGATGCAAAATCGGAGAAGAAAAGAGAAGATCGCGGGGAGAGAGAAGGCACCATCTGACTCCCCTAAATCTCTCAAATTAGCGACGAAATTTAATTTCCGTCGCTAATTAGCGATGGACAACGAATTTCCGTCGCTAATAAACTGATTTTTTTGTAGTGTTTGTATCAAGTGGCAGCATATCTTGATATTCCACCTTATGCCAAAGTTTACTTAATACTTAAAAGATATATTACATTTTAAAATTTATTAGGGCATCTAACTCGCTTCTTCTTTCAAAAACAATAATTTTTTTAAAAATAATAATTAATGACCAATTAATCTTATACGACTCAAAATCATAATAAAAAAAAATCCCGGTTACCATGCTGTGCTATGGTAAAAAATTAAACGGACTATATAATGAAAATTTGAATTTGTCACTAAGTATATCATACACTTACTTCTATTGTGTTTGAATCATTTGTGATATCGAGTCATCCATCATAATTTATCTATATTTTTCAAATTTATTTTAATAATTAATAATTTTTTTTTATGAAATTGACTTAATTAACTCTAAAATTAATTGACTCGAAGAGTTGAATAATAAATTTAAAAAATTATAAAAAATATAAATAAATAGTATTCTTAATTTTTCAAGAGCATGTATATTAATGTTAATGGGTAAGTATTATAATATTTAAATAATGTTATAATTAATATGAATGAGTAATATTTAATTTTTAAACATCGTTAATAAGTAGATTTTATAAAAAAGAATAAAAAAATAAATTTTGAGTATAAATAATAAAAATGAATGAACAGTGAAATTCATGTTACTATTAAAATGAATTTGTGCGAGGTATTAATATAATTAGTATGGCCCTGTACTTTTGATGAGGTTATATATATATATATATATATTAATTCTGAATAGCTGTCTTGTCCTGAAGTCCTAATAAATAGTATGTCACACGTAACGTATTCCTGACACAGCATCAACATATTGAAATTAAGGAGAATGTCATCGGTGTTCACAATTTATTCATCAAAATATGCATCGTCAGTAACGAGCAACGACAACACAGCTATGCAACGAGCCTACAGATTAATTCTTGTTCTGTTCCAGGACAATTAAGGTTTTCTTCATAACAAAGCATGGACAGGCATTTTTACAAGCAAAGATGTTAAAGAATCTCGGCTTTCTAAACTTTTTGTCTCCTTCCCTCGATCATCATCAGCTACATGTTCATACATTGCTAGATCTTCGCATCACATGCAACGCCAACAACTCCTCTAAAGAACTGGAAGGACATGTTAAAGACAGTTCTGAGCGAATCAACAGTAACATTTAGGGTTTAATTTGTATCCTACGAATTGAACAGATCAAACGCAGTTGTTGGATTGATCGCAGCAGATTGAGCTGTGTGTTCTTTTTTTTTTTTTTTCCTTTTCTTTTCAATTTGTCTTGTTTTCCTCTTCGTTTGCTCATTTGGGATCAAACGCACTCATGTCTGTGCCGTGATTCAGTTCCCGTCGAGACATCGCGCCGGCGCCGGCGGTCCTCACCATGCGGCCAACTCCGAGGAAGTCTCTCGTCAGATGATCGGGGCCTGCGAGGCCGGCGGCGGTTGCGAGGGTGAACTTGGCGTCGTCGGGAGCGTCCAGTCCGCCGCCGAGGCTGCTTAATTCCACCACTGCAGCCTCATGCCGTGGCCCGCTTTCCCCGAACGGCGCGCTGCCGCCGAATAGACCGGCGCCGGCGCACCCGTTTGCGAGCGCGTTCATTATGTTTTGGAGGCTGGTTGCGTTGTCCATGTCGGTGTGAAAGTTGTCGCCGGCGATGAAGCTGCCACCGAAGTGTGGCGGCGGCCTGGGGTTGCCGTTGACGCCGAATCCTGCCAGCAGCAAGGGTCCACCGGCGGCGGCGCCGCTGCTGGTCGTGGTGGAGCCCATTTGAGCTGCTTTCTGGAGCAGTGAAGTGGCAGACATCCGCGGATGAGCCGACGACGACGAGTCAGCGTTGTAGAGAGAAGAAGAAGCCATCGCTCCACCGGCGTGGTCCCCAACCAGACTGCCAGAGAACATCATGGCCGGATCGGCACAGCAGCCCTCGACGGCGCCGCTATTGGAGAAGAAGCCGAGGTCGAACAAGTTAATGGAAGAAGCATTATTGCCGTGGAGATCCGGCAGTTGCATCAGGCCATGGAAAGGTTTTCTCTGGAGCAAGGAATGCTCCTCCATGTCGAAGTCCTGGACGACGTTGGAACCATTCCCGAAGTAGAAGTTCGCCGCCGGCGGAGCCCGAAACTGCGCCGGAGGGTTGCTCAGAGGATTGACAAGCTGTTGAAACTGCGCACCAGCCGCCGCCGCCGCCGCCTCGTTGTTCTGCTCTTGAAGCGACGAGAGCTGCGAGTTCACCTGACATAGATTCATAGCCATCATGTTGCTTCCGTAGAGGTGACCGCCGATGCCCGCCGTCGGCAATCTCGTGCTCTCCTGCGCGAGCGCGTCACAGAAAGCCCGATGCGTGATGAAGCTATCACGCCTGTCATCAGCATCAAGTAATTAGTAAGAAACAGAGAGATATAATTCATGAACAATGAGATTTGTGATCGAATAACTCGACGAGATATGAGCAATAAATGCGAAGGCGATCGAGGAGGCCCCTAAGAACCTCTGAAAGAGCAAGCCACCTGTGCGCTTGCAATCAATGAGTCGACATCATGCCTGACCCAAGCACACAGAGAATTTTTTGCCAAAACCATGAAAGCCACCTAATTCTAGGTTTCTAAATGCTGTTCCTCCATACTCAATCTGTTGAACGAGAGGCATGGCTCCTCCGAGACTTTGACAAAGCTCCATTAATGTGTACTCCCACACTCTGAAAATGGTTCCAAGTTCTAACCCTAGTTTTCATCCAAAGGCTGAGCTGCCAGAGCTAGCAGCTGCATGGAAACGCATCCATCCGGCCACTAGAGAACAAACCTGCAGAAAGACGCTGACTTGGCTCCACGTGAATAGGGGCGGGCGTTGGTTCCGATGCACGTAAAAAGATGATGAGCTTTCTTCCTCCTCTCAGTCCTGACCATGACTCGCTTGTTCACGTGGAAACAGAGCCGTCTCCTTTCCCTCTCTCTCTCTCTCTCTCAAACACACTCACTCTAGGGAATCCAACCAGGTAACAACCCTAGAAAGCCAGCACGAGAACCCTAAGCACAAGGCCACTGAATACGTGCCTCCCCAAATTAAGAAATCTTCTCATGAAATGATTACGCCATGATTAATTCTTAACAAAAAAGGGTTTACGAATTAACCTGGAGAAGACGGTGCCGCAGTCGCAGCGGTACTCGCGGGTGCCGCAGGTCTTGGCGTGGGCCTTGAGGTCGGAGGGGACGGCGTAGCGCTTGGCGCACTTGTCGCACTTCCACTTCTTCTCGCCGTGCTTGCGGCAGAAGTGCTTCTTGATGCCGGTGAGGTCGCCGAGGGCGCGGGAGGGCTCGTGGTGGACGCAGGAGGGCTCGGGGCAGAGGTACACCCGCCGCCGCGGCGGATCCTTGGAGCTCTTCAGCCGGAGCTTCCACGGCAGGTTGTGCCCGCGCCGGTGGAGCTGCAGGTTCTGCTCCCGCTGGAACCCCTTGTTGCACACCTCGCAGACGAAGCGGTTCGTCGCCAGCAGCGTCGTCGGCGACAGGGCGATCACCTCCGCGTCAGGATCCGCTGCACGGTACACAGCCCCCACAAACGCATGTGCATTCGGTATCAACGCCATGATTGAAATAATTAGGGTTATCAGTTTAAAAAAAAATATATTGCAATTAATATTATAATTGTGCATGCACTCGGATTGAGAATCAATGTCTGTTCTTGGAGGTCCAAGGAAGAGAATTCTTGTTCTTCAAATCAAATATCCTATCATCAGAGATATAGAACTTGATGAATTAACTACTTAAATGATTTTTTTCTTGACCTAATAATGATGGCAAGCAAATGGACAGGAACTGAGAATAGCATATTCTCCTTAAAAGGAGAAACTAACAAAAGCAAATTGGAAAATCTAATGCAAATTAGAATTTGCTCAAAAGAGGAATAGATCTGGAGGAAAAAGATGAAAAAAAAAAACCAAATTGACAGAAAGGAGGCATATATAGTGATTTCAGATACTTGCTTGGATCCCGGGGCTGGTTCCTTCTCTTCTTCACCACAGGAACGGCGGTGGCCGACGTCGGAGAAGAGGATCGCGGCGGCTGCTGCTGAAACTGAAGTGGTGTCGTTGGTGTCTTCATTTGATTTTGGAGCTCCTCCTCTTGAACTCTGATTCCAAGGAAGGGAGACGACGAGGAAGCTGATGCCATTTTCTAAAAACAAGGGGACTTTTTTTTTCCCCCTCTACCTACTTGACGGCGCTAGCTAGCTTTTCTTTGGTTTCTTCTTCCTCCTCTTAATTTAACTAGCTCCTCAAGCTCTCCACTCTTTTCCTCTCGATCCTTAAAGACAAAAGAGAAGAAAAGAATAATCCCCCAAAATTTCCATGAAAACTAATCAAACAGTTTCAAGGGAGAGAGAGGGTAGGAAGTATATACATAAACAAACAAACAAATAAAGGAACTCTTCCTTTATCAGTGATCCTTCCGTCCCTCCATTGCTTTGATGAAACAAGCTCTCATCTCGCTCTTCTACTCCCTGCCGGCCCTTCTCTTCTTCCTCTTCTCATCAATTGAGAGTTCGGAGACAACAACAAGAGAGAGAAAAGAAAAGGCCCAACACACTAAATAAATACTTAAATAAATAGGACAGAGAAAGGGAGAGATTACGGAGGAAAGGTGGTGTGGAGCAGGCAAACGGTGTCGTTATGTGGAGAAGGATGGTCCACCAGACTGGAGGTCTGCATTCACCCATCTCCTCTTATTCCTCATCCTCTTCTTCTTCTGCTGCTGCCGCTATTGCTGTTCGTGTTTGAATGAAGGGAAAAATAGAACGGGGAAGAGATGGTGGATTTTCTGAAGACCACACTTCACCATCCTTTTTGTTCTCATTCCGGAGTCAAAGAAAAACAAAGAATGTGTGAAAAACACAAGTGAACGGAAAAAAAAGGCTTTGTCGTCTGTAGATTCGCAAAGCGTTTGTGGTTTCAGTCTTGCGATGTCAGAAGGAAAGCTGACGGGAGACTTTACGGCTTCACCATTGCCGCCGTCGAAACAGGATGAGACCATTTTTACAAGAACAAAAATTAGGAAGAATTTATGAATTTAGCACTTAATTATCATTCAAAGTGAGTTTTAGTAGTATAAATAAACAATATAAGTGTACTAGTTTTCCTAAAGTTGTATAAATAAATCATCTAGAATTCGCTTTAATAATTTATCATATAGTCTTGTATATAATAATTATTATCACATGAGTTGTCGTTGTGTGTATATAAATGTCCACATAATAAGAGACTTTGAAATGAAAGTTGCACCTTTAAATTAAATCTAATTATTGTAGTAAAATTTGAACAAAATTGACTTCAAATTACTAGTTTAGATGATTAGTAATCGATCAATTCATCCGTCAAAACAATTTATTATTTGAATGAAAAATATGAGAGAAAAGTGAAAAAAAATAAATAAAAAAGATTAATATAGATAAGAAAGCTAATTGATAGGGGCAAAAAAAATCTGTCAAACCAAATTAATCGATCAACTATTATATCAATCGACTATTATGTTCGAACCGGAGTTTAAAATTCTTAATTTGTGACTTAAGTTTATCGCTTACGTCCGGAGAGTAGTTTATCAATCGACTAATCAATTTTTCATCGGTGCGATTTATTTAATTTTTATAGAAATGTTCGATCGATTCGGTTTGTTAAAAAAAAATCATTGTTATTAACAAATAGCTCAGCCTAGATTGATATGTGTTTATTTTATTTGTACAAGTAAATTAATCTTTGTTTGAGTAATTAATGGATCATTACCCCATGAATTTTTTTTTTCACAGCAACCAAAAAAAAAACAAATACCAAGACTGCACACTTTGTCCACTAGCATATGGAAGCTTGCCGTTTGTGTGAATTCTCATCAATTTCTGCTAGAAAATTGATTTCTATAATTAATTAACTGACTAATAATAAGAATAGATTATTCTGTGACTATATTATTGAATCAATTTTCTCAAGTGAGTGAGAAGTCACAGACTGAACAGAGTTAATTAGATTCACACCAGCAAAATCCAAGAACAATTTTTCTAGGATTTAGATAATTCCTGCAAGCTCCACAGTCGATGCAGGAACCTGACAGCAGATGAAACAAAGCGACCTCGCCTTTAGAACACCGGCCCCAATAATTTAATGGCTGATGTCGGATTTCATTAGGATTTAATGGCGCTTGGAGGCAATGTTGTTTTGTTTGGCAAATCTGCTATCAGTTCTTTAATGCACCACTCTCGTACGTACCAGATTTCTGTTCCTCGTAATTCTTTATTGCGATGTGTTTAATGAAGTTACAAAACCGAATATATAGAACAGGTCACAATGCCACCAACTCCAACATTACCGAAGACTGATTTCATCTAGTTTGCAAGTCATTTAGCTAATATAAATTTAGTAATAGTACATATTCATTTCACCTTGAAACTTAGATCATCAGTTGGCCGGGATTTATGATAAGCCTGTAGGACTTTAGCCAGGAACTGAGACCCATCCAGTTCCAACCATTGGCAGGAGCACATCCCTGTCTGGTACGAGTATTCAGTGTTCTTTCCTATGAGTTGTTTGCTTTCTCTCTCAGTTTCTGAAACTGCAGCAAAGGCATCGTGCATGATTTTGCTGTGGACCTTTGGTTTCATTTTTGTCAGCAGTTGCTGTCTCTACGTCCACATGATGGTCCCAAACCATGAACCTAAAAAAGGGAGAATGGAGCTCTGTGCAAAGCCAAGAGCTGACACCAAACTGAAAAAGTTGGCAGGCACAAGTAAATAAGACAGTTATATCCTTCCTCAGGATTCGTATTGACAGGAGATTACGATATATGGCAATGGTGTTTAAAAGCATGAATACATTTAGGAGAATTAGTCAAGTACATAAGTTTTTGTTCATATCATTCCGAGGTCAATAGATCGTCAATCATGCATTGTTGGACAAAATCGGCTAATACACTTTAACAATTCTAAAATTTTTTTTTTTTATATGTTCAAAAAAGAGAGAATCCAAAGATCCCACTTGTGATATTGGTTAGTGATTATTGTCGTCGTATCATTCAAAATGAATTTCCAACATCATTTCTCATGCCCAAATTGATTGAGAAATCTGTTCATTTTGTCACGTATGATTTTTGAATCGGTTGCTACAGTAACACAATCAATTAAAAAAAGTATTCATTGTCACATGATATCGCCGGATCGATTGCTATAGTATCTCAATGGATTTAGAAATTTGTTCAGTAAATGCGGAGGGATAAAATGAGTATTGAATACTTGATTTGTAGTTCAGTAAATTGTGATAGATTTTTTATTTCCATCTGAGATAAAAGGTGTATATCTCTATAGTCCTGAAAAATCTAACTCATGATTTTCAGTACTATGAATTCAAGTAGGTTTCAGATGAATACATTTTGTCATGTCTTGATGATGATTAATTGATTTATCCCAACATATTCAACTTTGATATATTTATTACATGCACATCTCAAACTTTTTAGCCTAAATGAGCACTTTTTCTTGCCTTTGCCTTGCTGAAATTTTGCAAAGTTACAGATGCAAGCATCCTGCTCTCTGTCTCTTCATTTTGTTCTAGTTGTTCTTTTAGCTGAGGAATGAATGCTGATAAGGCGGCTAGTGGCGCTCGATTGGCAACAGATGTCGATTCGAATGCATAGCTCATCCATGCCACTGTCACCAAAATTGTTCTAACAAGATCTTGGTTTCCAGAATCTAAACACTTGGATAGAGCCCCCAGAAAAGATGCATTTCCATCACTAAGAATGACTAGACTTGCTTCTTTCAGCCACTTCCATTCCAATTTTACTTCATCTATCTGAAATCACTAGTTTCATGTACTCTTTAGTGGTAGCTAAAGAAGGAATGGTAATGAGATTGTTCAAGAACAACATACCGATAAATTTTCATCGACTTCATCGTCGTCGTCATGATAACTAGAGGTGTTGTTGGTACCATCAAGGAATCCTCCTTTCTCAAGAAGCCATGACTCTATCAAAATCTCTCCAAATGTGGAGAAGTGGCCCCCCAACACTAGAAGAGCTCTTTGAGTGTTTGGTATGACTTTCTTGTCGAACAAACAACAATTCAGAGCTAGAGTAATGGCTTCCATGGCCTCCTCTTTGTATACACTCTTCTTACTTCCTCCAATCTGCTGCCACATTACATCGATCGATCGATCAATTCGAGTATTTTACATCAAATGAAGTTAAGGTAAATGCAGAGAATTAAAATCATACCATAAGATCAAAATGAAGAAGAAGAACAGCAACTAAGGCTTTTTCCTCTGGTGCCGTGCTGTGAAGATACACAAGCAATGCATGCATAGTTTCTGCAATTCTCTCTCTCAACAAGCCAGTTAAGAATGATATGACATCCCTTCTTCTGTCACATGAAGAAATAAGACCTAAAAAACAAAATTCTAGAGAATCATTAAGGTCTGTAATATAGAACAAACCTATTGAGACAGATCAGTTCAGAGAGCAGTTTCACTGCATTGGCTCTTGCATCGACTAGCTTACTGTGGAGCTGCTCAAGGATGCATGAGGCTTGAAGGTTCACTGCCAAGTACTTCCTGCAATTTCCTTTCGCCTCGATGCAACATAACAAAGATCGAACTACACGGCTTTTTTCGTGTGAGTTTCCTTTCTCAAACTGTTCTACCAGAAACTGCAAACCTCCAATAGCTATAAGGTTTCTAGCATTTCCCATCTGCTCTTCTTTGCTATGGCCTGTGAGAAGCCTATCCACTATGTCTAGTGCCAATTCATCATTGGATTTGTAGTTTCTTTTCATTTCAATTTTAGCTGTTTGTGCTGTAAGAAACAAAACATGGCCAAAAGATTCTGATACTGAAATATCGATCATTTTCTTTGTCACCAAGTTTGTAATTGGGATGGATGGAGAATCCAACTGCTGTCCCTTGGTAAGGATGTTTGCGAAAATGGAGCCCCGGTCGATATCTTTAGAGGTGTAACATAACTCTTCACTGAGAAGAAATTAATGCCATTACTCATTACAAAGTGAACGAATGTGAGCTGTGCCAATATATCTGAAATTGGTAAATGTAAATGATGAGTTGACGAGTACCTAAGACCAATTGCCAGATCACATTTCTTCGGCACAGAATTGATTCTTCGGAGTTCACTCAATGGCACCTGGATGCAATTAGCATATTATGCACCTGTTAGGAACCATGTAATTTCAGAGATAAGGTAAATGGGCATTTACTTACATTGTTATTAAGGTAATCCTTACAGACTGAGAGTGTGGCAATAGAATTGTTTTGTAACTGCAAATCAACATCATTGAGTTGAAATATTGCTTCTGCTAGTTTGTTTAGAGTACACTCATTTTCTTTAACCTGTACTACAAGAATGATGAAATGAGTGATCTTTGATCTGATATACAAGGTCACACTAATAGATTCATCTAAATTAGAAAAGAGAAAGAGAAAAGAAAAGAAACACTAAATGACTACTTACACTTGAAGATTCATCCACCACATCGAAGAAAGTCCTTTTACTTCCATTTGCTTCTTCACCTTCATGTTTGTTTTTCAATTGCTCAGTGTCTCTGTCTAAAAGATTTTTGATACTTCTTAGATAGATATCCAAATTGGCACCGTTTTCGATCACTTGGCTAGAATGAGATTCATAAAGTTGTTGGCTAACCATTGTTGACTTGCAAGAAAAAGATTTTCTCATACTACAAGCTTCTTCCCGGCCATTAGCCATCGACTTTTCTCTCCTAATTTGATGAAAATCAGCAGAAGGGAGATTGATCGAGGGAGGTAAAGGAGCTTTTATCTCATCAACGAGCCATTCCCTGTAGTAGATTGCAAAATTTTGTGTTTCCTTATTCAGTGCACTGTCATACATCTTCAGGAGGATATCTGTGTTCTTCGCCCGACTTGGCACTCGAGAGATGGAATCCATTTCTTGATCATACCATTCCCTTATGCGAGTTAGATTCGGAAGGAATAGTTCTTCCCACAATGCCGGTAGCAAGATCGCCCGTGCTTCGAAAGGCGCAAAGCAGAAAACTTGGAGAAGATGGTTTGCTGCCATTCTATCCTGCTTGTAAATCTTAAAGATCACGCTCAGGTAGAGATGTGCGCATGCTACAAGACAAGAATTCGGAGAAACTGAACTCAATCCAGTCATGATATTAAGTTTGGAAGAAGCCTTCTGCAATTCCTTTGTGCTTCTGCGCTCCACTGCCTTCTCTACAATCGTAATGGCCTTTTCGAGTTCGGCTAAGGCTCCACCCTCACCTCCTCGGTCCTCATCCTTCAGGCAAGCATTGCAAACCCCGCGAAGAGATGCCCGAAAACTTTCGTCTGCGAAGAAGGCCCTGATGTGGCTTATCAAGATCGAAACCAGAGCCCGGATTGCAGCATCACAAACTGAAATTTGCAGGTCTTCCTCGCTCGGAGCATGATCATCCAAATTGAAGACTTTGTTCCTGAGATTCTCATCTCTATGCCGATCGAAATCCCACTTACCTTGTGATCCTCGAGGGAAGAAGTTCTCACAAGCTGCTCCCTCCTTGCTTAAGCTTGAACCATCTGTGTTCGTCAGCGACCTTCCGTGGAGTACTTGGCTTCTGGACTTGAGAAAGGTGGCATTTTTATTCGTGTTGGTGTCAGAGTAGAGCGGCATGCTCACAGCTCGAGGAGCTGCTCTCTTCGTCTTCCTCGAGCTCGCCTTCCTCGTGAAGCCGTCCTCCGCGAGGAGCTCGCCGAGGGAAGCCATGGCGTTGCTCTGTGCTGCTGCAGGATTTGGGGATGGATGGAATTGAGTGGAGGAGATGATGGAGAGGAAGTCAGAGAGGGAGAAGATGAAGAAGGGGGAAGGCGACAAATGGAGGCGTGAGACGAAGCCGAAAGAGTTCGGTAAGTCTTCCCGCGTTCCCGCCGGCTGTTCGTTGTGTCCTGCGTGAAATGGAACCGCGAGGAATCTTTCTTCTCTAGTAATTATTTTATTTCTTAAAAATATTTTTTTAATCTAATATTAAAACACCAATAATATTTATATTTTACTATTAAAATGCTCTTCTTTACTTTAAATGATAATATTTTAATAATAAAATTTAAAAAATCATATTAATAAAAGTATACTGATATTTCTAAAAAGCTTTTAAATCTTAAGGGTATTTTAAAAATTAGCCTCAGTCTTAGGCACGCCGCACGTGGGCAGGCATGTGAAGAAGGTAGAGGATACGACGTTAAGGTCGGAGTTTATTTTATTTTTATTTTATAAAAATAGGCCAAAATATAAGAAGTTGATAATATAGGGGCGAAATGAAAATTTTCCTTTTCGGTCACCCGAACCGGAAATGATGCGATTATGAGCCCAATTCGAACCGCTATCAAAATGGTTCGTAGCAATCGCGGCGGAGCGACGAGAGGATGAGAAAGGGTTCCGCCCCGTCGCATCTGCCGCCGCTCCTTCTCCTCGATCATGAACTCCGTTGCTCGAGCCGTCCTCGCCGGCCGCCGCGCCTCTCCTTTCTCTCCGACCTCCGTCTCCTTTTTCCACTCAACCCCCGTCTTGGAGCGCAAGTGGAGGAACTACGGGCACTCTGTGAGTTCCGGTCGATGTCCTTATTCCCTTGTAGTTTTTATATTTCATTATTGTTATTTTTGCAATTATCGTACTCTTTTTTCCCTTATTGGATTGGGATTTCATTGTTCTGTACTTTGATGATTCAAATGCTCGATTAAACGAGTTTTCCACATCGCTTCGAAGACACATGAATGAGTTCAAATTAGTTTTTTTTTTGTTGAAATTGAGGATTTTGTTCGACCGTTCTTCTGCAATTTGCGGAATAACATATTATAGGGCTGAAACATAATTTTTTTGTTTTGAAAAAAACAACAACGAGGTAATGGGTGAATATAATTCACTGGAAATTGAACTCGGAAGATCAAAACATACAGTCAAAGCTCCAGTAAAATTATGCAGCAGTACAGCAAATGAGAGCCGTGTAGAATAAAAGTAGCCAGTAGGCCAAGGAATAGTTTAAGAAGATGAGGAGCAGCTTCAATCCTTTGGTGGTGTAGTAAAAATTGATGAAGTCGTTGAAGCAAATGCTGATACCTTCATCCATGCGGAGGCTTGACACTACAGGAGCAGACAACAGGAAAGAGAACCTAAAAAAAACATGATGTCCATAGGCGCATTTTACCGGCCCTGAAATATTTTCTCGCTCTTGGTCTTCCAGACGGGGAACAGCCAAGCCTATGCACAGGTGCCGGAAATCCATTAACTAGGTTTCTGAAGGGTCCAATTCCAACCATGTCAAACCTATCATGAACAGTGAACATTTTTCTGAAGGGTCCTAACCTTTTTCCTGTTTCCTCTCTTTCCTTCATGCGAGTTCTCATCTTCCTTCTTTTCCTTTTCTTTTTCCACAGTTGATCTTTCTCCATAATTGATCAATTGCCATTTGGAGATAGGAGTCTTTAACAACATGCCCTAGGAGAAAGACATAGTCAAGTAAGACCGCCACTTTGAAAGAGGTGCAGCCTAAGTTTAAAATGGATAACCACACACCCTGCTAAAAGAAGTTCCTTCTAAATCTGGTCCATTTTATGTATGAACCAAGAAAGTATGGGAAAGATACATAGCTGATATGAAATTAAGGTAAGTGAGAACACTGTTTTCTAAGATATGTTACACACCTAATTGAAAAAAGGACCTTGTGCCATAATTCAAATCTGTAGGTAATCTTGCTGACGACTCAATCATTATTTTTCCTTGACAGCTAGATATCTGATTCATTCCAAATAAATCAATTCGACTAATAGATGACCTTGGCAACTTCAAGGACTAGAAGTATAGAGATAGTATGCTTGCAATTGAGTTCCCAAGGACTCTTGTAATGGGTCTTGAATATCTCAAGCAATATGGGCTATTTTTCTCTGTTACCTCATACTATCTTACAGGATGCTTATCTTGTATTGCAGAATATGTCTGACTACTCCCTCAAGTCAGTTTACTTTGGAGGAGGAAACTGGAAGGGAAGACATGGAAGGAGAGAAGGGTAAGGGGAGGGAGAGGAAGGATGAAAATTGTTTTCATGGTGATGATGAATGAAATCATCCTCTTCTACTCCATTTTTGTGAACTACTCAACTAACATCACCACTAAGGTCTTCTGCCTACTCTGGTTGCCTTACACTGTCACCAATACCTTCATACACTAAGTCGCCATCTTTGCAGTCTTTGTAGCCTCAGTGTGCTGTGCGAACAGGAATGCATCAAGTTGTGTTTGTCCAACTATTTGGGGTTGGCTAATGGTTTTAGATAAGTGTTGGCATTGGCGGTTTTGTTTCTTTTTAATATCATTCAAGTGCAGATGCTGAATAGATTCAAATTTCTAATAGTTCTTGGGGACACCTACTTAGAAATGCCTAACATTCAGTAGGCACTTCTACATTTTGACATTCCATTCTGCTGGCATGACTGAGTCTTGTACATTCAACAAAATAAAGCCTGTCCCTGCATATTCTATTTTAGAAATGAAGGAGCCATCAAAGATGAGATAATATGTTTTTGCATATAGGGAGACTTCATCCCTATATGAGAGATAGCATCCCTACTCGGACAATATTCATTCCTGCATCAAAATCATGAATAATACCCTAGAAGGGTACACCATGCTGTATGAATATGAACATTCAACACTTTATTAAATCACATAGAAGAATGCAAACACAGAACTCTACTATACTCATACTCAAGACCTGACAAACCGACCATACTCGACTGTGAAATGGAAAATACTAAAATAACAAAGTGCATAAACAACCCAAACTATGCAATACAAAAATGAACTGGATGGTCTCTGTATAAACCGTCTCCATAACTATCACTGAACATCTCTGAACAATCGTCCAACTTTATTGACCAAACCTGGAAAATTGCCTCAAGTATGCGACTTTGGAGGTCAAAGGAAAAGGAGAGTGAGCACAAAGTGCAAAGTGGAGAAACGAAAGATGTGCATGAAAATGTAATCAAAGAGGTTAATAACATAAAAGATATAATATATATATATATATATATATTTATTTTAGCGCCATTTGATTATACCTCTTTTTCGTCATTCATCTTCTCTTAACTACTTTCATTAGTTCTCCTTTATTTCATATTTTCAACATTTTACACATTCTAGTATAATCTTTTTCGACACTTAGCAACATTTATTAGGAGGGTGAACAACAAGTATTACACCTATCAAGAATGTGTTGTATGAGTAACGATGAATGACTTGCGATCCATCTAATACAAACACATCAAATATAAATATATGAGCGACCTGCAACCCACCTGAGAAGGATGCATCGTGTAGAGTGAATAACCCGCAATTCACTCGTAACGAAATGCATCGTATGTATGCACCTATACATACATAGATCGGGTGAACGATCTACAATCCATCCGAAAGAGATGTATCGTATATACATGAGGTGAACTACCCGCAATCCACTCAATACGAAAACATCATGTGTATGCACATTTACAAACGCATGTTATATAAGGTGAACGACCCGCAATCCATGAACAACCAGCAATCCATGAGGTGCCTCATATAACAGAAACAATAGGGTGAATGATCCACAATCCACCTTGTGAGGAAAAATCATTTCAATGTGGCCGAAGCCCATGAACGCGCAGGAAAACTCGAAAGTCATGCTTAAAGCGCAGAGCAAATGCTCTGAATTTATATAAACTTATTTTGATTACTCATCTAACATAAAGAATCTTCTCTAGAACTGAAGTTCCATGAAATCAATGTGACACTCATTTCTTTATTAATTTAGTTAAGAAGTTGCATACTTCTTATGAGTACTGAGCTGAAAATCTCTATCATTCAATTTTAGGTAAACTATTTCAACAAAATTATTCTCGTAGTTTACCCTCTTAAAATTCTTATAAGGGTTTGTATTCTCTTTAAGGGAACTATCCTAAGTTCTCCTATAGTATCCTTTAATTATTTTCTAACATCATGTGCTAAAAATAATTTTATGGCAGCAATCAACATAATATAGTATAACTTTGATCTAGTTCCTAATTTGCAATATAATGTCACAACAACATATGTACAATGGAAGAAACATCACCTGATAAGCAAAAGTTCTGTACGAGGACACATTAGTCATTTGAGAAGGTTGAGACATTAATGGTTGGCAAAGTTCAATTAACGTAGACATGCTACAAAGCATACTGCCATTGGAATAAAGTAAAAAAAATACATAATAAGGGCCAACAGCTAAGAACGTGATCTCAGGAAAAATATAACATGATATAGAAAATATTACCGATTGGAAAGATTTGGTAGGAAGTGCTTGGGAGTAACTCATTCTTGTCATGTATATTATAGGAATAGCATGAGGTTATAATTTATACGATTCAAGTTGCAAATTCAGCAAACAAATCAAGAATCATTATGTATATTTATGATCTTTGAGGTAGGTTTAATCATGCACAAGATCGTTAGGGGAAACAAGCAAGAAAACTCCACTTGAAAATCGAAGGTCGTTGTGGAGTGTCGACAGCGCGACGACACCAACGCTAGCAACGGCGGCAAGCGAAGACGGTGGTAGTCGGCGACAACGATGGTGGCAATGGCAGCGTCGATGACAATGGCGACAGTGGCAGCGATGCCCCCGTGAGGAGGGACGACGATGGGACGACAACGGTGGCTACGATAGAGGAGTTGTAAGCGATAAAAGGGTTCGGAAAAAGAATTTAGGGCAAGAATAAATAGAGGAAGAAAAAAAAACCCTAAATAGAGGAAGAAAAGGTCACGAGGGACTGGGATCTTTTAATTGCACTTTTGCGAAAAAGTCCAGCAGTTCAAGAATTTGTAACCAGGCCATTTTTTTAAAAAAAAAATCCTTGATATTACAGTTTTTCTGTAGTTTGAGTGTTAAGAGACCCTTCAGGTCCAAACTCATATTGCTCATACTCCAAAGTTAGAGCAGAATAAAATTGGCACAAGAAGTTCAAGCCTATATTTTATTCATTATTTGATTTATCATGGTAAAAAGGGCATTATGATTTCTCTTGCATATGTGTGGGTTCCATACTCTTATGCAAAAGTTTGAAATAGAAACTTTTGACTGCGAAAGCTCATTACTGTTGTTTGCTGAGAATTTTTTATATTCCTATTTTTATGGACTATATTGTTCTGGGCATCTTGGTTTCTAACTGAGTTACATGTTCAGCGATTTGATTATTATGAAAATCGGAAGAGATATGTGGAATCTAAAAGGAAAGTAGTCTCCAATCTCTCAGAATACGCTGAGTACCTCATTCAGGTAAATTTTACTACTTGCAGTTTTCTGCTTGCTCAATCATTTTGGTGTATTCTAATGGAAAATATCAGAGTGACATGAGAATGCTCCGAAGAGTTGGGTGCTACTCTTGGAGTTTTTAGTATGTCTTTGGAGATACTTATGTTAACCATATATCTTAGGTAGTTAGGAGGATTGAATTACTTACTGATTCTGACTGTAGTTTCCTTTTCTTTTTTTATAGTGAAAAAATTAGCTTCTTTGTGCATGATTTTCACTTAAACTCCTTAAGAGGACATCGTTTCATTTTGTAATATTTTCTTCTTCTTCTTCTCATTTCTACTTGCCTTGAGATTCCAGAAGTGGAGAGCTGAGGATGATGACTCATTTCATGAAACACCCTGGTTTAGAAAACACTTCTGGGCCTCAGAAGGAAGGAAGAATGGCTTTCGTGAATCTCATCAGGGATCTTATAGGAATAAGAGTAAGGATGCTCATGTGTCATCTTTCACAATATTTAATGTGGATCTGACTTACATTACCATATATATATATTTTATTTCAGTGAAGAATCAATCATTAGTATGATATATACTGACAAGTTAAATTACTGAATTCATTACCTTGGTTCACACATGACGTCAAAGTGGTATTGGAATTTAGCTTTTATCATGTCTTTTCTTATGATTGTGAGCTTCAAAAGTATAGCAATATGAATAGGTTTTAGAGTACACTTCAGTTATATGAGTTAAATTATTACTATAAAGGAGAACATGTAATAATTGCTTGTCCATCTTGTGCTTTATTATTTAAATGCAAGTGATTTATAACTGATATGATGTAAATTTACAGGGAATGGAACGTTTGATTTTTGTTCAAGTGACGATGATGATGTGGAAACTATATTTCGTTCTTCATTTGGAAGGGCGCGGTTCTCTTATCGGTCATTTACTAGATCTGAAAATTTTCAGTGGAGTTATTCTGGTGATGATTCTTATAAAAGCTCTAGGAATTGGACATATGAAACAGAAGATGAAACTGATGCTTCTGACCAACAAAGTTTTGCGGGTGAAAGGTTGGCTCTTGGATTAAAAGCAACTGGACCTCTAAAGTTAGAAGAAGTTAAAAATGCGTAAGTTTCACAGCTTTTGACAATCTAATTTTGTTACTGTTTTCCCATATTTCAAGAATAGTTGGTTTTTGCCTCACATCTTGCATGTGAACATAAAGATAATTTTGCAAACTTAAAAAAATTGTTGGTCAAGACATATTTTAAAAATATAATGATACTTGTTTGACCTCCAGCTCGCCCACCTTCCTTTCCTGTTCACACTGCTTCTGCCTTGCAATCCTACTTCTCATGCTCGCATTGTCTTGGGACATGTGCAACCTATCGAGACCTGGAACATGTATTTGACCATCTTATGGTGTCTACACCATTCTCTGGATCTATGCTATCACAAGTATAGTTATCCCTCATCTTCTCAGCATGCACCATCTACTGTCTTTATATATATATTTGTCTTTGGGTCCGCCAGTAATTCTTTGTTGGTGACATTATGTCAAACTTAGTATCATCTTTTTGTGCAGCCAAGCAAGCATTTTCAAACGAGGCATAGAAACTAATGCTTTGTATATTCCAAGGAAGAGAAGGGAAAGAAAGGTAAGGAAAGAAAAGAGGGAGAGGGGGGGAATTTTAGAAGTTGTATACTTTGGTGAGGGAAGAAAAAGAAGGAAAGGAGTGAGTAAATGGAAAATTATGCCATGATCTTCATCTTCCTCACTCGCGTAACTCCCCTTGCACATGACCCACCCGTTGTCAGAGCTTGTTTCCCTAGCCTGCCTTGATCTCCCTCTCTCACATCCGAAATTGCAATTTGTCTTTAAAAAGTTTGAATGGATTGAGTACTAAGAGGGAAGGAATAAACGATTTGATTTCTTGTCTATTTGTAATGACGAAAAATTGGCTAGAGAAATGTGACTTCGCTAGATTGGAACTGCTGGAATATGTGAGAGAAGTCATAGATTGCCCTCAGTGTCATTCATTTGCATTCAACATTAGGAACAGATAATCTAGCTTTGGAAGAAGAGGGAAGAGCAAGGAAGGTTAGGGATAAGGAGAACTTCCCTTTGATTTAGGAGGTTGATAGATGAGTTCATTTGCGAGGTCCTCCTCATGAACTGCTATAGTAATTAATAGATAAGTTAATCACTTCCTCAGTTGTTGCGACAGTTATTAATTAATAACCTAATTACTGTAATACAAAGAGGGAGCCCATTACCTTTTAATTAATAATCAATATGCTATATGTTAATTTAATTGTACTTTTAATTAAAGTAGAATCTTGATTCATCCCCCATTTTATATTGCTATAGTATGAATTGTATTACGATTAAAGTGCAAGACCATTTGAAGTTTCCAACCCCATTCCAAGATCTTTGACCAGAACAGACACCTATATTGTAATAACTAATTTATATAATTATTAACAGTATATCAAGTATATGGTACTGTTAATCTTATTTAGTTTAATAATTATAAAAATAGAAGAATTAATCATAGTAGTACTATTAATTCAACAGTTGGATTTTTAAATAGCAATTAATAAGTAGATTATATATAACACTGTTAGCACCTGATGAAGCATAATATTTCTAATTCTAAGATATTTTAATTTTTTTTCTTATCCTGTATATTTAATATCTTTTACCAAATTATTTTTTCCAATTCCGATCAGTTGATTTTTCTGACCCAATACAACTGACATTTAGATTTTTCGACTGGGCAATAGCATTACAGATTTCTGTCACAACAATTGCTCCTGCATAGTAATATTTTTTCTAATAACATTTCTAGTAATCTAAGACATCTATCTTATAATTTTAATAAATTTTTTGTACAAGCTGCTTTCTAATTGCCAAGCACTGGGATGCATAAAGAATGATGGGTCTTACCATAAAACTTCTCTTTTAGAATTGGAGACACATGACAATCACACGAGATTCCAATGCTTATCTCTCTTCTAACTACCCATTCTTTGTGTGACATTTTTATCAATATTTGCTTGTCAAAGAATTTCTTATAATAATATCACATTCATCCATACTCCTCTTCTCTTCTTTTTATGAAATCACTTCTCAGGCATTTAGTTTTATTTCTACTTAAAACATTAGTTTTTTCTTTCTATAATTCAAGATTTTAATTTATTTTATTTATACTGTTTACATAATCCCTGGAGAAGGATTAACTACTCAATATAGTTAGTAGTGTTGGATATACGTTTCAATCATAGTTTCAATAGAAGGAAAATATACACGACTCCTAAAATTAAGTGGTGAAAGTTAAATGACAGAAAGAAAAACATATTTAAGGAGAAGGTAGGAGTATATACGGTAACTCTAATACGACATGAGATAAGATAGTATCAAACTTAAAAATAGTAGCCAATACTCGGTGAGTCAAAGAGGCATGCACCACCAAGTAAGGAATCTTGGTGGTGGAATGAGAAAGTACATGCGAAAGTGATTGAAAAACGAACAATCTATAAGTAATTATATATTTGTAAGAACGAGGAAAACTTAAAAAAATATACAATAGCCAAGAAAGAGGCTAAGAAAGCAGTGAATAAAGCAAAGAATAAAACTTTTGAGCGGTTATATCGAAAATTGGATATAAAAGAAGAGGAAAGAGACATTTATAGAATCGCTAAAGTGAGAGAGAGGAAGACAAGAGATTTTATCTAAACAAGATGTATGCAATAGAGTACTAATAAATGATGGAGAAATAAAAGAGCAGTAGAATAAGTATTTTCATCAACTTTTTAATGAAGGTTTAGGTGATCAATTTTAGATAATTTAATAGGTCAAATGAGTATAGAAATTTAAATTTTTATCGTAGAATTCAAATTTCAAAAGTAGAATAAGCTTTAAATGCGATGCAAAATGGAAAAATCATTGGATCAGATGATATTCCGATAGAGGTATGGAAGTGTCTAGGGAAACAAGGAATTGAATGACTTACAAAATTATGTTAATATGATATTGAAATCGAAAAAAATGTCGGATAGAAGGTAAACACTCTAATTCCCATATATAAGAATGTACAAAATTGTGCAAACTATAAGGGTATTAAACTAATGAGTTATATCATGAAACTTTGGGAAAGAGTAATAGAAAAAAGATTAAGAAAGGAGATCACGGTGATCGAAAACAATTTGGGCTCACGTGGCTCATGCCTAGAAGGTCGACCATACAAGCTATACATCTTCTTAGGCAACTACTTGAAAAGTATCGGAAGCAAAAATAAGATCTACACATAATATTAGAAAAAACTTATGATAAAGCCCAAGAGAAATTATATAGAGAATTTTAGAAAAAAGAGGTGTTAGCGTAGCATATATTGAACTAATTAAGGATATGTATGAGTATGTAATGATCGGAGTGAAGACTTCAGGCGGATTAATGAAGTATTTTCAATAAATAGGATTACATCAAGGAACAACTCTAAGTCCCTATCTTTTAACACTAATCATGGACTAACTCACTAGACACATTCAAGACACAGTACTGTGCTGCATATTGTTTGATATTATTTTGGTAGATGAGACAAAGAGTAAATGTTAAACTAGAATCTTAGCGAGAAACACTAGAAGTGAAAAGTTTTAGGCTTAGTAAAGTAAAGACAGGATATATGGAATTTAAGTTTAGCAATATTAGACGTAATGAGACAATTGTTAAGATAGGAGATGACGAGTTGTTTGGAACTGAGAGTTTTAAGTATTTATGATCATTTTTGTAAAACGATAGAGGGATTGAGAGAGATGTGTTATATTGAATATAAGTAGGATGGTTGAAATGGAGGAGAGCGTTGAGTGTTTTATGTGATTGTAAAATATCTCTAAAACTTAAAGAGAAGTTCTACAAAACGATGGTTAGACCTGCTATGTTATATGACGTTGAATGTTGGGCGATGACTCGAGCACATGAGCAGAAGATGAGAGTTATAGAGATGAGGATGTTAAGGTGGATGTGTTGATATACGAGAATGGACAAAATAAGAAATGAGAGCATTAGAGAGAAAGTCGGAGTTGCATCTATTGAGAGAAAACTCCGAGAGACACGTTTAAGATGGTACGGACATGTACTTAGATGACTAATAAATGCTCTAGTTAGGCGATGTGAAATTATGACAAATACGCACATCAAATGGAAGAAGAAAACCAAAAAAAACTTGGTTAGCATCAATAAAACATAAATTTATTTAAGTATAAATGATGATATAATAGGGGATATTGCCCAATAACGTAGAATGATCCATATATCCGACCCCACCTAGTAAGATAAAGCTTGGTTGTTGTATACTGTTTGCATAATATCGCCTATAGTTACCATAAACTAATGACCTTATCTTGAACATTCGGTGAATTTAGCTACACAAATAGCAGAGTGAACATTAAAAATCTAGCTTTTTACACCATGTAATAAGAACAAAGGGCTAGAAAAGAAAGGAAAAGTAGTTGATCATGACTTGTGAGGTTAATTCTCCTACTTATTCAAATTTGTTGTTGATTAGAAATCATTGTTACTCATTTTTACCTGAAAAGTCTGGGACATCAAAGATTTATGCTTTCACTATTTCTCAACAGATACAGAAGTTGTGCTCTAAAATGGCATCCAGATAGACACCAAGGTTCATCAAAGGTAGCCTTATATTGGTTTTTTTCTTTATATATGTTTTCCCATCTATTAATAATTGCTTGTTCTAAATTTGATTTGGAATTTATTAGTGTACTAAGTAAAATATGACTGTTACAGGCATCTAGCCTCCTAGTTAATCCTCTTGCTTCATTGCAAAATGTCATCTTCCATTATCCTGCATCATTATGACTACATGGTTTCCCTTTTATGTCTGATGGCCCATGCATGATATATGGTGGAGGGTAATCTCAAGTATAGTAGTGATTGGTGAACTACTTAAGTCGAGCATATATTTCTCCCTGAAGTGAATTTCTGTCACATTCTTACTAATCTGGTGAACCTGTTTGATTCAGATAATGCGTGAAATTTTGGCTGTGCTTCTATGCCATATCAACTCAATTGATATAGCCTCCCAATACAAACCAAATTGATACCTTAGATTAGTTCAGGGAAGACATTGTTCATAATATCTAAAAGGTTGTAGGAACATAGTTGAGAGCATGGACTGAGCTACCAATCTGCATGGTTCATAATATCTAAAAAGGTACTGATAATCACAGAGGAAAATTGCAGGGAGTTTAAAGCATGAAATATACATATATATAGCGTTGGATGGAAAACTTGATTGCATTTGGCAAGTGGAAACTAGGACATGATAGACTGTGTCTGAAATAATCATTCCAAACTGCTAGTTAATTCTGTTCCACATCTCGCTATGCCTATGTCGTAACTATAATTACGTGGACCAAGGAGGAATGTTTTTGACTGCATGCTTATTTAATGTTCTTACAGATAGCAGCAGAGGAGAAATTCAAACACTGCACTGCTGCATACCAGACACTATGCAATAAATTAGCTATGAACTAATGTGAGGGCAGAGATCATGATAACCATGGCGATTCATCATCTTTTATCATTCATCAATTTAGTAATACTGGGCGCAATGGTTCAAATGTAGGCAAAGTG
Organism: Hedychium gardnerianum; assembly: GCA_038050645.1. Classification (NCBI taxonomy): domain Eukaryota; kingdom Viridiplantae; phylum Streptophyta; class Magnoliopsida; order Zingiberales; family Zingiberaceae; genus Hedychium; species Hedychium gardnerianum. The sequence goes on from JBBUKS010000029.1 coordinate 10,265,273, forward strand.
ATTTGTGATTCTGTTGGCATCATTTGATGAATTATCATGGAATAATAAAAGTATTTATGTCCTAGCTTTAGAGCTGCTTGGCCAGCTCTGTTGTTTCATTGATTAGGAAAACAAAAAGGGAAATCTTTTCAGTTTTTAAGTAATGGAGCATCGTAAAGTCTACTTTCATATTCAAATGGAAGGACCCATTTTGTCTGAAAAGTCAATGTAACCATTCTCATTTATGGTCGGTGATGTTTGAACTTGTATAATTATAAGCATGAAAAGTTTCTACTGCTGCATAGTGTTTATTAAATAGTTTGAGATGCTTTATTATTTTTTACTGCTGATGTGAAGCATTTTGATATCTTTATTTTATATTAACATTATTCTATTTTTTTAAAAAAAAAAATCATTAAAAAGATCATAGTTGATGGTCGGTCAAGAAAATATTCTTCCCGGCCATATGAAGAAGACCTAAAGCTACATGATTTCTCTTCAATTTCTTTTCAAGGGCAAAGTTGTTTTCTATTTTGGGCTGGCAAAAGTTTGTGTGCTCAATCTTTCGGTTATTTGATTCCTGACTCTTATATTTAATTCTCGAAATAATAATCTTTTTAGCTTCACAATACATATATTTATTTGATTGGCAGATTTGTGAATTAAAGAACTTAAAGCTTGCCACTTTCCAAAGCTATTCATAAGGAGAAGACACTAGCTCAAGTATTGATCCCAATACCACCACAAATTATAACTCTATTTCCTATTGTTGGACTTAAGTATCTATCTCAACTGTGTTATATATTTATCGAGATTCAAATGATCATTGAGATCAACTTTGTTAATGTGAATGGTTAAGTGTATTATTTATGAAGCTCATTATTGTTCTTTTTTCAGTAAAATGGGACTTATTCTCCTTAGAGTTAATATCTGGTAGGCACTTGCACAATATATCGGATTTGAAAACAGCATTCGAAGTTAACAAGCACAGCAACATGGTTTGACTACTCATGGTTACTTTATAAAGTCAAAAAAAAAGAAGAGAAGAACATTCATTATATGAAAAAGTTCTATATATATAGAATAAAATACTCTTTACACGTAAAACATACAATTAATCATACATAATGTGATTGTTTTAAGTTTAGATCTTTATCCCTAAATTTCATTGTTAGCTATGATTTTCATTATGGTAATTTAGAAGGGTAAAACAAGTATTTTAGTTTAGATAAAATGTAATTCCCAATAGAAAAAATGTTCCTAAACATTAGGAGAATTTCAAAATTATCCTTGATGATTATATTTGTCACTTTAATTTATTACAAAGGTTTAGAGTAAAAGATAAAATCGTTATTTTAATAGTCTCATATTTTCTGAAAAGAGATAAATGACGAGGCTCTGAGTATTTTGTATTCATTGAAAATTGATCAAGACCTATTGAAATAATCACTCGTATAAATACTAATTGTGTCAATCTGTGAAGGTAAATGTAAAATCATTTATGATTATAACAGTATCAACCAAGAAGCCACGGCTCAATCTTCCGCTAAGCATGAGGTAGCATGGAATTTAGTGAAAAACTTGTGTTTGGCAGCTTCGGTCGAAGTACTCACGTGCGAAAAAAATTGAGAGTTTGCTTTCGTACGCAGAATACTTATTTTGGTGGATGATTTTATAAGGACAACGTGATTGTGAGGATGGATCGCCGACGCATTATTCTGGTAAAAAAAATGAAACGCTCGTCGCCTGTGCTCCCGTTAATTCATCCTAGGATCAACACGGAAGAGGTAAATCACGAGGGTTAGTCTAGCCAGCCCGAACAGTGACTAGTACATAAGGAGGGCAGGAACCTGGTTACTAGGCAGGAACCTGGCTACT
>JBBUKS010000029.1:10276865-10288930 GCA_038050645.1 Hedychium gardnerianum
CTTTGGTATTCATTGGATGAATATAAAAGGTTGGAAATGAGATTTTCATGCATAATTTTTGAAATTGCTTCTTCTTCCTTGGCCGAAATCACCTTGGGTGGTTGCTAGCACAACCTTAGGTGGTTTTTCTTCACCAAGATTGTGAGTTCGTGAGACGGACGGAATATGTTCGTGTGGATACTGAAAGAGGCGCGAACGCTTGATCGTGCTGAGGTCCAACAAGTACCAAAGTTGATGCCGGGAGAAAGTAGCTCACGCAACAAAGGTATAAACTTTCATAATCCCTTAGTATACTATTTCCTTCGCATGGATATTCTGAAGGATCTTGATTTTATTCCGTTGCGCACTTATGTTGTTTTGCGCTCAAGATCCTTATAGAAAAGGATCAGTCAATAGAACAGATTTTCAGTCGACTGAACGTTGCCTATAAAAGAAGCCCTCGGGGTCCGAGATGACAATTAATTACATTCGATCATCAGTTTGCTCATTCGTGTCTCTGCTACTACAACGTCGGAAGGCTCACCGACAATCTACGCTCGATCTTCATAAATCTACTATCGATATATTTATTTTATTGCTTGTATTATTATAGGGAGATAGTAGTGTTGTTACTATCTTCCTCATATTCTATGTACGAGTTTGCTTCTTCTCCAAAAGGTTTTGGAGAAAAGAGCTATAATGATTGTCCTATCGAAAACAGCAAAGATCGTGGGGCCTTGGATTAGTAGTCGTTGGGCTACGAACCAAGTAAAAAAATTGATCTGTATACTTGTTTTTATTTTCCATTGTTAATACTCTGTTTCAGTTTTACGAGTATGAAAAAAAAAATTAAACGATCGAGATACACCCCCCTCTCTCGACTTCTTCGATCCAACAATGATAACACTTCACTCTTCTTTTTTCCTTTTTTCCGAAGAAGCTTCGTGACTTGTTTCTTATCAAAATTGTTAGTTTTAAAAAACTTAGGCATTTTCTTTACTAGATACGCTTCTTCATTTTTGTTGGGTGATGTGTCTGATTCTAGCTCGTTCCTTTTGGCTTGTAGTGCTATGTTCTTACTCATCTTTTCTAATTCTTTTAAGCCTACACATCTAGATTCATGAAATTCTAAAGTTGAAAACAAATGTTCCAAACTACTTACCTTGTGATTCTTGGAAATGTAGTAGGAATCTACAATTGATATCCACTCCGAAATTTTCAAAAATGCATTTAACACTATTTCACCGAGGTTGGTGAGCCAGTAATAAGCTCTTTGAGCTTTGCATGCAGTTGGGTAACAGACTCATCATTCTCCATTCATAGATTGATCAGTTGATTTCGAAGTAGATCTCATCTTGCCAGTTTTATTTTCGACGTACCTTCATGAAGTTTTAAGAAATTTTTCCAAAGTTCTTTTGCAGAGTGATAGTTGTCGATGCGATTGAGTTCCTAAGCCAGTAACATGCTCAGAAGATGAAACTCGGCCTTACCATTTCCCATGAACTCATCTCACTACTTTTTGATCCAACAATGTTCCTCGAGTTCTCTTCCGTCTTCATTTTTAGGCACTTCAAAATCAATTTTAATAACCAACATGATCTCGGAATCAATTTTAAAAAATACCTCCATGTTTCATTTTCATGTTGTAAACTCCCCCTCGAATTTTGGTGGATGAATGCAAGATCTAGCCATTCTTTTAGTAGCTTTAGATGGCGATTAGTCCTTCTAAAGTGATCGGGCTCTGATACCACTTGTAGGTCCCGGGTGGAGTGGCTAGAGGGGGTGAATAGCAACCTGCAAGTAAATGTTATTTCTCTTACTAACTTACTTAGCAAGGACACACACTAATTAATGAATGAATAAAATCATAAAATGAAATAAGAGGCAAAGGGTTTTACTTGGTTTTCAACTAGGAGGTTGCTAGTCCAAGGCACTGAAAAGCTTTACTAAATCAACTCCCTCTTCGAACAAACGTCGGAGGTAGATTAGTCTCTTATAGAAATTGAAACCATGACAGACAAGTATGAATCTAGAACTAAAATATAGAGTGTGTTTTCGAACTCGTAGTACAAGAACTCTATTTATAGCTTACTGGTCAAAATGATTATTTTACTGACGTGACACTTTGAAGGTGTCTCGAATGATTGAAGACGGCTCCAACCGGCTGAACCGTCATCCATGTCTCAATGGGCTTCTACTGATCTGTTGGCATTGGAGGCACCTAGAGTTCCACTGATGTAGACGTTATTGGTGTAATCGTCATTGAGTCAAGGTTGACCAAGTGACCAAGCTCAGGTTGGCTTGAGATTGTGTTTCGATATTTGATCAATATGTTAGTAAGAAGTCAAGTAGGTCAAGGTTAATCAAATACTTGACGATATCAAAAGTCCAACGGAAAGTTGGTAAAGGAAAGTCCAAGTGGATCAGGAAAGACCAGACATTTGGTAATCTAAAATTCCTAATTGGAGATTAGGAAAGGGAAAGTCATAATTGGAGGTTAGACAAGTGAGAAGTCTACCGAGTGATTAGCCTTAACTGGAGGTTAGGCAAAAAAAAGTCATAACTGAAGGTTAGGCAGGTGAGAAGTCTAACGAGTGACTAGTCCTAACTGAAGGTTAGGAAAAGAAAAGTCCAAGTGGGTCAAAAGGTAACTAGACACTTGGTGAATATGCCTTGGTAGGTCAAGGTTGACCAGAGGCTAGGAAATATAAAGTCCCAACAAGTGATAAAAGACTAGATGTTGGGAAGAGAAAGTTTTAGTAAGTTGAGATCAACCAGATACTAGGCATGACCTAAATTCAGGCCTGAAAAGGCTGAATTTATGATTACCAATCGATTGATAGGAAGTGTCAATTCATTGATAAATCCTAAACATGAAATTTGGGTTTAGGAGTTGGGCAATCGATTGGTCCAAGCGATTGGCCAAAGTTCTCGAGCAAATAGAATGCTCTGGAATCGGTTGAGGGCTAAGCTAATTGATTGGGTCAATCTATTGGGAAATTTTCTCGAGCGAATAGAATGTCTTGGGTCAATCGATTGGGAAGTTTTCTCGAGCGAACAGAAGGGTTCGAAATTGATTAGGTCAATCGATTGAGCTATTTTCTCGGTGAACAGAAAACTTTTGAATCAATTAACTCAATCGATTGGAAGCTGTCAATCGATTGGTATGACTCACCAATTGATTGGTCATGCAGAAAAAAAGTCGTTATATAAGTTTGAACGTTCGGATATGATGTGACAATCCATTGAGGAGTAAGGTCAATCAATTAGCTGGCGAAAATTAACCCAAACAATAGTGTTATAAAGCGGATTGCACTTAGAGAATCCGTTCTTGGTGAAGTAATTGATAGATAATTACCGAAGTAAAGGAATATGAAGTAAACCATAAAAGTACCAAAGTCTTTCGCCAGTTTGAGAATTACATAACCTGTTCAAAATTGGACCAATTCCAAAGTAACAAAATTGTTTTACTTCAATGGTTACGTAAAAGTACTGAAATAGTTGATTATATATAACTTCAAATGTTACATTGATTGACGAAGTAAATTATTTATACGATTTCACAATTTTTTTATGTGGCGAAGTAATGTTTTCGTTAACTGTGTCACTATTTAAATTTATCGAAGTCTTTTGTATTGTATTACTCTATCATTTATTTATAGTGTAGAAGTAATTGATCATATTTTACTGCAAGATAATTTTAATTGAATAAAATATTTTTCATAATTAAAATTGAATAAATAAATCACAAATATCTATCAAATATAACACAAAAATGTATTCACAAAAACATGTTTGATCAACTTAACCTAAAAGTGTATTCCCAAATCTCTAAATAAAATCTAAAAATTTATATCACAACGTACATAACCCTTAGGTACTCATATTGGAGTAGACGAATTCGCTCCATTCACTTCTTACTTCATTATATTGAGATTGATTATAATATTGATTCTTGATTGATGCTGCAAATTGAAATATAAAAAGTATAATATTAATAATTTGGATTGAAATTTTGCTTCAATCAAATAATAGTAAATAAACTATGATGTATTTAGACTAAAGCATACCAGGATGTATTTGGACAAAAATCACTTCATTAATTGTTTCTTTGCAATTTCCATAATGAAACTACAACAACTAATAATGATCTTGTAAGGCCAACATCTCACACTTGGCAACAAACATTAACAAAATTAAATCAACCACACTTTGCAATACAATGAATCTAAGATGAGGAAAATAATCAATCAAAAGCATAATGTACTACTATGTTAGCAGTGACTAAAATAGGGGAAAGGTCTTGAGAGAGTAAAGGGAACACTCGAATTGTTTATGTAAAACACAGCATACTGAAGGAATTCAAATGGGAAGAGCATATGCTAATTAAATCCCACTGGATATATAGCATTGTAATCTTAGAACCTATACACAAGATAACATTATTTGAAGAATACACCAATGTCATGTATCATATTAGAAATACAGAAGAAACCAGGTGAAGAGCTATCACCTATAAACAAATAATCTAAAGTTAGCATATTTTATATCAAGATGCAAAAACACTATAACTTGATTAAATTTATAACGTGTACCAATCAACAAACAGTTAGTGAGTTGATCAAGTTCAGGCTTCTATTCCAAGAAAACAGTACAAGTCATTTTGGAAAGAGAAAAAGACATTAGTGAGTTAATTACAGATCATTACTAAAAAGGCTACAGCAAACCCTAAAACAAACCTTGAGGAGATAAAATGTTCAAAACAAAGGTTATTGTGCATACAACCTAGGTTGGTGTGCCATTAACTGGTCATGCCACATGTTACCTATAATCCTTATGATTCATCATTGCAATTTGTCAACCTTGATCTACTCAATAATAAAAGAAGTGTTATATATAAATAGAAAGAGTGAAAGAGCAATGACTCCAAGATGTTAGGATTACTAGATAATAAATGAAACCTTGTTTAAGACACTCAATTTTTGTGTACAAGTCCTTGATCACAGTAGATTACAACATTTTAGGTTAACCTGCAGCCAAAAAAATAAAATAATAGGGGATAAGTTACTACTTCTGAAGATTGTTTGGCCTACAAAAAATAATGGAGTTACTACCAGGAGGAAGGGTTATATGCCCTACAATTAGAATAATAAATAATGGTTTACAACCAGAAGCTATGTATAAGGTAACAAGAGGATTAAGTTGCAATGACAAACTGCAAATTGCTTTATTGAAGCATTTAGTTCTTAATTAGATGTAATTTTTTAATCTTGTTTGATGTGTTTCATACATTATTTCTAACACATGCATAATGCCAAGACCAATGCTCATGGCTAAAGAGTTTTCCATAAATTATATGCCTCCGTAACCATAAAAAAAATAGACCATATTATCATTATTGCTAAAAAATAGAGAAAGTTATCAAAATTGCTAACTCAAATAAATTTTCCAGGCATTGTGATGCTTTATTTGCTTGCTTGATGAACGTTGTTATACCTTACCGTTTTTGAGAATCCCTTCAATGGCTATGGTAGTGATGTAATCATCAAGCACAAGAGTATCTAAAGTAAACAAGATAACCAAATTCTCTTCTTCCATCTTCCCACATTGTTATTTGCAAGCTAAAAAATCATAAATTTATTCCTTTAAACTGGAATCGAATCAGAAGATAAGTACCTCTAGGAAACTATGTTGTGCCGTGGGGATCGATGAGAACTTTCCTTGTGAGTGAGACGACTATGCCACCATCCTGTATCTAGTGGAAGAACGCAGGTCGCGTGAGCAGGTCCACCAGATCACTGTCCTCCTCCTCATCTAGAAGACCTCGGGGAACCCGAACGAACGCATCCAGTTCATATACCTAACTAGATTAGTTGGGAATTCACTGTGCCCAAACTGAAGGTCGAGACCCCTCGAACGGTGGTGAGGTATGACACAGTAGAGTGATCTCAGCATCCCCAACTATGAACCTGCAACGAACTGCGACGGAAGGGCCCATTCTAGATCGGAAGGGCACCATAGTCGAGATGCATTTCTCTTCCTCCCCTATCGCAACTCCAGGTCGGGCAGCGAGTGGCCGCTGCAAGCAACCCGCCTCGCGAGCAACCCAGCCGCTGTATGCAGCCCACCTCGCAAGCGGTCGAGCTCCGATGACGCTTGCTAGAAGAAGAGAGAATGGTGTGAACCAACGAGAGTTGTGAAGGGGATGGCAGTATGGCGACGGAGATGGGAGTACGAGTTCGTCCGCTTTGATGACGATGTTATCTTGCAAGAATCGATGACTAGGATTTTAATAAAATGAGAATATTTTAATCGATTCAATTTATTACTTTCGTATTTAGAAATTATAAATTTTATTTTATAATTTATTATTTTATCGAATAATTATTACGAAAAAAAATATCATTTAAAAAATAGAAATAAAATTCATATTTTTTAACCTATAAAGCCTAAAATAATATTTACTTCGTCAGTTTTATAACCAAAGTTGATTATTCTATATTACTTCATAATTAATAATCACCGAAATAATTAGTGGTAAAGTCTATTAACAAAATTCTACTAGTAAAGTGAGGAGCTTGGTAGGTTTATCTTGTAGATATTATTTTGTCTAATACCCCTAAATATGATTTCAGAATTAGTTGCATTTTTAATAATGTAATTTGTGGGTGAGAATTTGATCTTGTAACTGGTATCACATAACTGATTTATACCAAACAAATTAAATTTAAAGTTTTCAACAAATAAGACTTTACGGATAATGAGATCAATTTTGAGTTCAATAGATTATTCTGAACTTACTATTATTTTCAAAAGCAATGGATCCTAAGTTTTTGTATTTCAATCGAGTGAACTTTAATTGATCTCCAATTTTATATCTAGAGCAAATACGGTCTAATATCTATTGATTCAACTCATTTTTTACTATAAAGAACAAATTGAGATTGAGTCAGATCAGTTGAAACTTGATGTTTTGAATTTGATTCAAGTTTTAATTTTGGTGGAATTTTAGTTAAATTTAGGTTGTGTAATTAAGTTGATGAATCTGATTAAATTAAACTAAATCAAGTGTTTTAAGTCGATTAATTAAATTAAGTAGATTTAAGTTTAATAATTAATTAAATAGATTTAAGTTTAATAATTAATTAAGTACATTTAAGTTTAATAATTAATTAGATTCAAATTTAAAGTTGATTAGTTAAATAAGTAGATTAAAGTTGTATAATTAATCAAGTAGATTTTAGTTTAATAATTAATTAAGTATGTTTAAGTTTAATAATTAATTAGATTTAAGTCTAATAATTAATTAAGTAGGTTTAAGTTTAATAATTAATTAAGTAGGTTTAAGTTTAATAATTAATTAAGTAGATTTAAGTTGAATAATTAATTAAGTAGGTTTAAGTTGAATAATTGGTTAAGTAGATTAGATTGATTAAGTCCTAGGTTCATCTCATTTATTTTTAGGTTTTCAATGAAGGTGAGTTTGTGAGATTGTTGTGAATTTTATTTTTATTTATTTAGTTTGAATTCTAGGTAGAATTGTCAAATGGGTTAATCCGTGGTGGGATGGGTCGGTCCGTGGTGGGCTAGCCATTTGGCGTGGCGGGGCGGGGCGGGCCGACCCATCATCTTGGTGGGTTGGAAAATTCTCAACCTAACTCAATTCAAGGCAGGTTGCAGGTTAGGCAGGACAACTTGCGGGTCCATCAAAAATTTAAAAATAAAAAATAAAAAAAGTTTCATATTTTTAACGTTTTATTTCAGAAAGATTTCTTCAATCAAATGTATCTAAAAATAAGTATTTTAAATATAAATGGACACAAACAAATATGAAAAGTATTATTTTTATTTTAAAATTGTAACAAAAAAAGATAATAAATTGACATAAAATTTAGTTTATGTGTATTTCTCAACCCGCAGGCCAACCCAAGTCTGTCACGGGCCAACCAGCGCGGGCTGTGGGCCTAGGCGGATCGGCCCGTAGTGGGCTTGGGTTGATAAAATTCTAACCCAACCCGCTTAAATTGTTTGGCAGGGCGGCCCAACCCGACGGGCTCAACTCAAGTTGACGGCTCTAATTCTAAGGATTAATTGACATTTGAGTTGGATTCAAGTTTAACAATTAATCAACAAAGTGAACATTTCAGGTTTCAGCTTCCAGGACGTGGCGAAGCACACAAGCCTTCTTGGTTATCGGAGCAATGACCACTTTCTAAGACAAAACTGATTCATGAAATTGAATACTTAGTGGATTAATTAAGAAACTCTGATCTAACTAGTCTAGGATGTGGCGAGGTAGCTTCGGTTAGTTCTACTAAAACAAATAAAGTGCATCTTACCTTACTGACTATTTAGACTAGGTTTTTCTAACGTACTATCATCTCACCCCACCCTGGTACTATATTGGGCAAGTGTCAATCAAGCATTGTCCTTATCTAACCATTCTAAATTAAGCAATAATAGAAAATGCATTAAGAAAATTAAACAAGCAATCAATCAATCTATCTGACAATAAAAATATTTTTCAGATTGGCTTTCCCTCGAACATGGCTTAGACAAGGTCTATCAAACATATGTACATGATCTAGAGGGACCCAATATTGTTCGGTTTGATTTGATTACTTAAATCTATTTTTCCGAACTCATGCTTGGGTTTTAGGTTTATTTTATTTACTAATGATGTAAAAGACTTATTTTGACAGGATTTTGTTTTATATCCAAGACCGATTCGGTTATACATAGCTCGTCGAGACCCAAGAAGCATATCAAGTCCCTTGGATCCAATAGCAAAATTTTCAATCGAACCTTTGAGTTTAGTAACTTGATCTTTAAAATTGAAATTCTTTTCTTCAAGTTGTTGGACTTGAGTTGAGGTTCCAACCCGAACTTGATCAACTACTAAGCTTGGGTTAGTCTGCTCCTTAAGGAGTTTGATCTTCTGTAGTAGCGACTTGATCCGGTCATTGGACTTTTCTAATTTTTGAGTCAAATAAGAAATAACACTGAATAACTTAGTTTTTTTAGATGAGCTTACAGTGGGGTTCGACCCTTCAAAAATGAATATGCATCCGTGACTTGACTCAGACTCGACTTTCGATTCGAATTCGGTCTCGAACTTGGACTTAGTTCTAGCCATCATCGCCAAGTGACTGCGTTGCTCTTCTTCTTCATAGGAGGATGAAGAGTCATCCCATGTTGCCTTTTGAGCTTTCTTTGTCTTTTTGCTTTTCTTCTTCAGTTTTAGACATTCGGCCTTTTGTTAGCCTCGAAGTGTCCCTTTTGTTAGCCTCGTAACAAATAGATTAATCTTTCTAGATAGGTGTTTGATTTTGTTCGTCCTTTTTGTTCCGAATCACCTTTTTGATTTCTTGTGAGTTGAACTCTTTCTTCTTTTTCATCAACTTTTGGATGAGGTTGACTAGTTCAGCAGTGGTTTCATCGTCATCGTCGGATTCAGACTCCTCCGACTGTGGGTTAACTCTTGTCCTTTGCTTGTTCTCCTTTATTTTTCCTACAAAAAGAGTTATACTCTTCTCGGCTTGGCTCGTGTTAGTCTGCTCGTGAAGTTCAAGTTCAGAAAAGAGTTGATCTAATTTAACTTTGGACAATTCCCGAGAGACTTTACAAGCGTCGACTATCGATGTCCACAAATTATTTATCGGGAAAGCTCCTAGGGCATACATGATGACGTCTTGGTTCTCCACCTTTTGCTCGATTGCATATAATTCGTTGAGAATATTTTGGAGGTAGGCGTGGAGTTCTGGCGGACTCTCCTTCCTGCATGATTATCTTATATAAATTATTCAAAAGGAGATCTCTCTTACTTACTTTCGTGTCGGATGTTCCTTTGTGGAGCTGGATCGACTTGTTCCATAATTCTTGAGCATTGATGAAGGGGGTCGACGCAATTTAGCTCTTCCTTAGTTAGACCACACTATAGAATTTGTGTGACTTTGGCATCAACTTCTATCTTATTCTTCATATGTGGGTTCCAATTCTCGCATCCCACTGGTGGTCCATTGCCATCGAGGGGTAGCGAGAATCCAAACTAGATAGAGATCCACATGTCCACTTGAGTCTTCAGGTGGTACTCCATGTGGCTCTTCTAGTAGCCGAAGTCATTTCCGATGAAGAGTGGGGGAAGAGCGGTATTATAGCCCTCTTGGTGTATCATTTAAGACCTTGCACACATACATAAAAACAAGGTTCCAAGACTTGGTCTTGGATTAGTAGCGTGGGAAAAAAATGTACTCGAAAAATTGCTTAAGTGGTGTTGCACTAACTTCGAAAAATTAACAAGAAGACCAAAAAAGTTTATCAAAAGTGGTGATTGCACCAATTCTGATTGAGAACGAAAGATAAAAAATCATATGAACAAAAATAGGCTCATTTGGTGGTTGCACCAATTTCGAGCACCTTGCTCTGATACTAATTGTTGAATCAAGAAAAACACTAAAGGGGGGTGAATAGCACGCTTCGTACACGTTTAAAACTCATGCGTAAATATAGAGTAAATGCAGCGAAAAAGACTAAAGACAAGAACAAAGAGCGACACAATAGTTTTACTTGGTTCGCAATCTCGTGACTACTACTCTAAGGCTCGCAGTTAGTTTGACTGCTTTCGTTGGACAATCATTATCAATTTGTTTCTTTTATGATGAATGAGGTTCAATAACAACCTTACTAACTCTTAGAATGATAAGTACAAAGAGAACAAACAAGTATGTAATGAGAACAACAAGCGTTACCAAGATGCTAGGCTCGTTTGAGCTTGTAGCAGCGGTGTAGCGTTGTTGTGTCGTTGCAGCTTGAGTGTAGCAGCGTTTTGATGTCGTATAAGCGTAGAATGAAGTGTGGATCCATTGTGTTCAGCCTCTAGTCGTGACCTTCTTTTATAGCCTTATCCAAGCACTTGCATCAGTATAGGGCGCCTCCAACAACCCCTATTTGATCTGACATCAGTGCTGACTCAGCCAATCTAGTCACCTAGATCCCATTGAGGTGCTTAACAAGCTGACATGGCAGCTTCTCGCCGAGGCTCTATCTGCGTCGTGTTTATCCCTTCTCAAGCACCTGGATGTCATAAAGGCGCCTCAACACAATTAGGGTGTCTAAAATTGATTAGGGCGCCTGAACCTCATTAGGGCGCTTGGACCCGTCCAACTTAGTTTCCTACGTCACAATATTAGCACAATAGATATACAATATATTAAGTATGATCAACAACACTCCAAGTTGTCTGATCTCAACTTCAAGTCTCCCGTGAAACCTTAGGTTGGACCTATGTTTACTGCTCTCTTTTCGAGAGCGCGTCCTCATCACTCCACTCCGGAGAGTTTACCTAATGTCAAATCTTGGTTCGCTTGACCTGTTTGGACTTTTGCTCAACCGATCTTAACCCTTGGGACTTTCTGTTAGACCTCTGACCCTCGATCCATCTAGACTTTTCGCTTGGTGTCCTCGACCCCTAGGACTTCCCGCCTGATGTCCTAGATCAACCAAGTCTTCCTGCCTAGTCCCTCCGACCAAGACTTTCCTTGCTTAGCCTTAACCAGAACTTTTCTTGCCTAACTTCAATTAGAACTTTTCTGCAAGCTTGACCAATATGTTAGAACATAACAAGACTTAACTTTAACTTTTTATCAACGTCAAAACTTAGGTTCGATCATATGTTGCTTCTTGCACCTGTAAGGATCTTGAGCGCAAAAACAACACATAAGCGTATCGGAATACTATCAAGATTCTTTCCAGAAGATCCATGCGAAGGAAACCGTATACTAGGAGTTATGAGAGTTATACCTTTGTTGCATGAGCTACATTCTCCCGGCAACAACTTTAGTACTTGTTGGATCTCAGCACGATCAAGTGTTCGCTCCTCTTTCGGTATCCACACGAACACGTTCCGTCCATCTCACGAACTCACAAACTTGGAGAAGAAAATCAGCTAAGGTTGTGCTAGCAACCAAAAGAGGATTTCGGCCAAGGAGGAAGAAGGAGAAGAAGAAGAATAGAGCAAATTCGAAAATCCAATGAAAAGCTCATTTTTGAAACCTTTTATATTCATCCAATGAATACCAAAGGTTTTT
>JBBUKS010000029.1:10298766-10315672 GCA_038050645.1 Hedychium gardnerianum
TCGAATTCAAGAGCCCTTACTTCGAATTCGGGAGATTGTAGGTTTTCTCCAAGTGGGTTGATATCCACTATCGATAAAAACAACCTTGGCTTTGGCACAACAAATCATTCTTAGCTATAGTGTTAGGTATCAAGTATACCGATTACATATCACGTATATGTAACTATCACATTATGTTATGTACTAATTGATATTTGCATAAACATCGGGTTGTTAATGTTAGGACCGAAAGAATTTAGATATCTTCACAATGATATGATATTATCTACTTTGGGCCTAGGCCCTTATGATTTTGCTCTTGGACACTACCAAAAAAGCCTCATACCAATGGAGATGTCTTTCCCTTATAAGCCCACGATCTTTCCCATGTGTTTTCAATGTGAGACTTTGCAACCTTGCAACCCCAACAGTTAACACATTAATAAGTATACAACAAATGTATATCACTCAACTTCACTTCTATCCACGTTGACCTTGACTTTGACATAATAAATCAATGTTTCAAGTTAAAATCAACCCGTTAATTACGAGATCGTATCTCAATGGTTCAAACATATTTAATTTCAGGTTGAGCTTGACTTTGGCTAACAACTCAAATAAAGAACTAAACTCTGATTCTTACCATATTAACGGAAGGTGTAGGTTTTAATATTTTTCGTAAGGGATTTAAGTCTTATCTTCTTTTTATGCATATGTTCTATCTACATGACATTACACGTATGACATAAATGATAACATGACATATCACACGCATGATATAATTACATCTAATCATGACATAATTAATTAATACATCTACATGACATAAATAGTGACACGATCATAACATTAATAATGTTACAATTGTCATAATATATTTTATAAATAAAATATGATCAAGGATCTGATTTACATAAATCAAAATTTCTTTAATTAAATTAGGAAATAAATTTTTAAAATTTAATCACATATTTTATCTCAGAAAATATTCTTAATCAAGAAAATATAATCAATTAGGAAATAATTTCTTAATTTTAATTTCCTAACAAATTAGGAAATATATGATTAAGATTTCTTAATTAAATCAGAATATTTTAATTCTGAAAATTTTGGAATTATTTTAAAATTTTTCCATGAATAAAATTTCCTAACAAATTAGGAAACTTTCCAAAAATATTTTTTTTCTAAAAACCCCAAAATCTTTCCAAATTAAAAATTTCTTAATTAACTTAAAATATTTCAACTCTAGAATTTCTGAAATTATTTCAGAAACTTTTCATAAATGAAATTTTCTAACAAATTAAAAAACTTTCCAAAAATATAATTTTCTAAAAATTTTAGAATCTTTCCAAATTTAAAATTTGAATTATTATATAATATTTTTAAAATGAAATTTCCTAAATTATTATAGAAACTTTCCAAAATTTGAATTTTCTTACAAATTAGGAAACTTTCTAAAAATAAAAATCTTAATAAAATAGAAAAAATTCCAGAAAATAATTTATGACCAACTACGACTCGCAAAATAATTTTTACGATTATATCGGAGCACGGTCAGACTCTGATACTACTGTTAGGGAGCTCGACGCGGATGCGTACTTTAGACATTTCACAAAACGTGCGTAGCGAAAATAAAAACATAATAATTCTTAATTATTACAACACATACATCCATGCATGCAAGATACAATACGTACGAACATAATCGCGTAATTAAAATTTTATGAAAAACTAAATTAACCATTAATCTAGTTATACCTGCAAATTCATATTCGAACTTTGTAGAGAGCGTTTGCTAGCTTCGCAAGGCAAGCCTCGTCCGAAATCAATTGAGCGACGTTATCCAATCTCGCCTCTATTCGTATCCACGCCAAGAATCTTTAAAATGACTTCTCTAAGTCTGATCTGTGTCTCCGCTTTGGTACTAGCCGAAGTAGGGAGACAAAATAATTTGAGAGAGAGATCTTGCTCGACTTGGTGTCTAGCGTCTCAAAGCGCAACCTAGCGACACAAAACGAGGTGGTGGCGACAAATCAGTATTAGCGTCGAACGGTCGGTAGTGGCGACGAATCAGTGTTGGCGCCGAACAGTCGGTGGCGGCGCCGAATGGTCGGTGGCGACGATGAATTGGTGTCGGCGCCAAACAGTTGGTGACGGCGACGAATTGGTGGCGGCGTCGAACGGTCGGTGGCGGCGTTGAACGGTCGGTGGCGGCGATGAATTGGTGTCAACGTCGAACAATCAGTGGCGACAACGAATTGGTGTTAGCACCGAACAGTTGGTGGCGAAGAGAGGAGAGGGAGAAAAAGAAGAGAATAGATGAGATTTTTTAATTAAATTAGATTATTAAATTCTCATTAGATTATTTCTCTCCATATGAGAGAGTATCTATAATCTCTTCTCAATGACTTGGGGAGCAAATCATCTCCTAATCTTAAGCCCAACTCATTAAGCCTTAATAAAAAACTTAATCCATTAAACTCTTGGTTTGGTTTAAAACTAAACCATTTTATCCAATAATCAAACCAAACCAATTTGGTTTATTATTAAACCAAAGAATATCTATCACATCTTCAAAAGACATGGCCCAACCATACTTCCAATCCGACAAATAACTTTCCATATTTGTCGCTCATTTGGTCCAACCAAAATTTGTCTCTCTCAATCTGAGAATCCAATTCAAATTCGTTTTAAATCTTTCTAATAAACTCATAGTGTATGTGAACTTATAGGTTCCCGATTATGTTGATCGTCCATAATTAACCATTAATTATGGAATGGTCATGAGTGACACCTAGTAGTATATCATGATCCTTAATTAACCGAAAAATTATATGTTGATTCCAGAACCACTTCTGAACCTTTCAGTAGCTACAATGAGTTGTGTCTCGTTTCTTTCACTCGTCTTATACCCATTTGATTCAGGATATGATATATGTGTCAGTTCCTACTAAGTTGACTACGTCACACCTAGCCCAAATAGTAGTTTCTTTTCTTGTGAATTCAAATTACTCAGACATATGTCCAAGAGTCCCGTACTCTTGGCATGTAATGTTTTGGCCAAAGATTTCGAGTAATAATCATGACAAGTGGTCGTAGGGTAAATGTCTCCTTGTAAAGAGTGATGAATCCTTTGTTGGCTATCTAATCACTTTCGACACTTTGACTTATACCCAATCATCCCGGGTCTACACCTCCTCGGAGATGTTTACTTAAGATGTCAAAGTATAAGTCTCCATGACCAAGATGACTTGAATACCTCAAGTCGAAGAAAACTCACACTTAAGTTGTAATAAGATGTTCATTGACATATCTATATATATAGAGAAACATAAGAAGTCTCATGACATGTCATTCAAATGAACTAGTTACCATTAACTAGCATTCACGTTTAACTCTCAATATCTCAATGTCTCTAACCAATGAAGAGCGACTGTTTGGACAAGCCAAGGAATATAATCCATGCTAGTCTCACAGGATTAATAATATCCAAACTCATCAATTCATTGACTAGGAATGATTTTAATATATTTATAATTATACATGTAGAGATGCTCATTACTTGTGATCCAATCATAAATTCTTTCGTATTATGAATCATCTTGTGAATATTTAGTAGTCGAATTTAAAATCTAATTAAATATATAAATTGTGAATATTTAGTAGTTGAATTTAAGATCTAATTAAATATATAAAAAACGCACATTCAAATAATAAATAAATTATTTATCTAATAAATAAATATAAATTATAAGACGATGATTACTTTGTGACAAACCTCTTAAATATAACAACGGAATAAATCATCGAGAGATAAGTCGATGAGAGTAACGGACGAAAGTTCACTACATCGAAAGCTCGCCGCAACTGCTCATTCCCACTCTCTTGTTGACGGACCAACGAGTTCCATTTTGGCAAATATTCACTCTCGCTTTATCTGCCTTTTTCTGTAATTCCAGTAAGAATTTAAAAACAACTAAATGTTATTCATAAGAATTAAACGGAATACCTAATAACGTGAAATCTGTTGTTATCTTAAGACTTCTTCATTTCTGACTCTTACTTAATTTTACAAATCTAAAATCTACCATAGAAAAAGCGCAAAGTTCTGAAAGAGAGAATCATACAATCACTACCATGTTAGGTTTTCTATATTTCTGGCCAATTAAACATGTTTACAGCACATCTGAAATAAAATAAGAATCATACAAGCAATGCCATTCACACTTTGAACAGACTGCCAGGAGATTATCTACAGAGCTGAGTAGATGATGAAAAACCTACGAGCATCCATTTGCCTGCCTAAAGTTCACATTCCAGGCAGAATTTACAGAGTTTCTCTTGCGTCATATATTAAAAGTAGAGGAGTTTTTCAAACAACAATCAGTGGGAAACTAGACTTTGTGACAATTAGGTCACCAATCATGATGCCACAATGTACCAGGGAGGAATTGTTTACAGGGATAATAGAACATCAAGCTTTTAGCCCTTAAAACCATTTCCGAGCCACAAAGTATGGTGTCCTCAGTTCAGGATTGCAGCAATCAACTTGACTTGTAGAAGGGCTACCGATACTTGAATTGCTAGCCAGCATAGACATAAGACTCCCACCATGCACCCTGCCTTCTGGAAGAGAAACCGCCCTAGAATCAAGAGGTGTTGTAGGATGCACATATTCCTGAGTATTGTTCGCAACCCAGGAGCGAACGTTCTTCTCATTTTCCATTTCCACAGACCTAGCTAGGTCAACAATCTCTTTCATCTTCTCAGGTTTTATGACTCCTTGATTCTCTGAACCAAAGGCCAGAAGTTGTTGTTCTCCATGAACGCACTGATCCTCCACTAGAGCAGTGTGTGCTGCGCAGAGGCCGCTCTTTCCTCTAGCAAAACGTTCACAGGGAGGGTTTTTGATACCAAGACCCAACTCAGGTTGGCCCCATGAGCACCGTTTACCACCACCATGTGCTTTACAGAAATAAGTGCTGCCCTGAGCACTCTTTCCACAACCCTCAACCTTGCATCTCTTTCCACCTCCATGACGAACACAGAAATCTGTCCTACCTCTTGCACTTTTAGTGCACTCTAATACAGCACATCGTTTTCCACCGCCATGGGCCACACAAAATTGGGTGCCACCATGTACACTCTTTGTGCAACCACCTTGGAATGCACAACGTTTCCCTCCACCATGTGCCTTACAAAGTGGTGTGCTTCCTTCAGCCCCTTTTGTGCAACCCAAGTATGTGCACCTCTTACCCCCACCATGTGCCTTGCAGAAATTTGTGCTGCCTTGTGCACCCTTTGTACATTCAGGATATTTGCACCGTCGGCCACCTCCATGGGCAATGCATAATCCAGAATGCCCTTCTGCACTCTTTGTGCAATTCTCCTTTTGGCATCTCTTGCCGCCACCATGCCTTATGCATAGACCAGATTTACCCCTAGCTGCTTTATGGCAACCTTCATGGCTGCAACGACGTCCACCACCATGAGCAATGCAGTAGTCTGTGCGACCTTCAGCACTCTTAGTGCAGCCAAGGTGTTGGCATCGCCTACCACCACCATGAGCTTTGCAGAAGATGGTTCTTCCCTCAGCTCCCTTCTGACAACCAGCTTTATGGCACCTCCGCCCTCCACCATGGGCTATGCACAGCCCAGAAGCACCTCTAGCTCCTTTGGAACATCCCGGAAACTGACAATTTTTAGTGTTGCTATTGCATTGTTGAGTTTGGGCTACACCAGAAATGGCAACTGAACTATTCTGTGGTTGGATGATTGTTGATAAAGAGGCATCTGAACTATTATGGAATGCTTTGTCAGGGGATACATTATCATGTTTGTCAGGACTAATTAAAAATGGCAATAACCTGCACCTATACCAGCGAGATGAAGTTGATCCTTCATCAACAGTTGGCACCTGAGAGAAAGATAGCGTGTTGTCTGATAAATAGTTGTCAGTCAAGACTGGAGTCGCACCAGTAACAACAGAGTCAAATGCACCTACTGATAAACTCAACTGAAGATCAACTTTAACCTTTGGAACATGAAGAGCAGGTTTTATTGGGCCAGTTATATTTTCATTACCAAGGTTGAGATCAAAATTTAGTCCAAGATCCATGGATGACCCATCATCTGTTTCCCTGGTTGTAGACATGGTGCAAGCTGTAGCAGAGCTCTTCTTACTGCTATCCGAAGAACTTGCTGGACCGCCTAAGCCAAGTGTTAGTGAAGAAGCTTCTATACCACTTTCATATACATCACACAACTTCCTCTTTGTGCCTTTCAAATTAAGACCATTCAAACAGGAGTGAGAAGAATCAATCCATAGTTTGGTGTCAGTATGAGATTGAGCCAAATCCTTTGAAGTATTTCCAGAAGAGAAGTTTAACCCGAACCCAAGATGATCATGCCTCTTATACATAACAGATGTTGCCAAAATACAATTACAATGAAATGTTGATACAAGTGAACCAGTTGCCAGACTTCCAGGGATGTGTCATATGTTCAGTATCTGGAAAGATCAGAGCAACCTCCACTAACAAAACCGGATGTATCATCGCGATCCATTTGCTAAAATTTTTTAGGACTGTTAATGTGCTTATTTGTGGCTAAGAATTGCCACCAGGCTATAATAATCAGCAACTGGAACCAGTGAAAATTTTCTGCATACAAACATTACTCAAATATAAAATACAAAAATCATAAGAAATTTTCATCAATCTTCCAAAATAAATACAATGAGAAGAAGCATGAAAAACACCCTGTAACAGAACACCACAGGCAGTCACTAAATTATCTCCACTAGATTCCACCTAAAGAAACATTTATTATTATTCGGAGATACCACTGTACTAAAACCATAACCTGTCTTATATCAAATGGGAAGTATATGTAAACTAAGTTTATACTTCGTTTTCTGTTTTAAATATACAAGTTATATGTAGTAGCCTTATATATTGAATTTACACAGTATGCATGATAAAATCACACAACCAATAATATTGCTATAAGATCACCAATTTTCTTCTTAAAGTTTAGCATAAAGTGATATAAATGATTGAGGAATAAGGCTAAGAAAATCAAATACTATCTGAGGTCTAAAGAGAGAGAAACATACCTATTGTACAAATAAAGCATTAGTATACCCTTTATCTACAATGTCAAGTTGAAAAGAAGCAAGACCGTAAACATGCCATATACATGAAACAACACAAAGACAAACCGAAGGCATCTGCTAGTGTGTAAGGGCCTATTAAATTTGTCATTATTGAGCCTAACCATTCTAAAAATTTCACACTAGAAAGACATGCACATATTAATATGTATGGAATGGATGTGATATTAAGTTGGAACGTGTCATGACAAATCTATATGCTTATATGATTTTGTAAATTGTAACTAACTAAATACATGACTAATTTGATTTAATTCTATTAATAAATTCATCTAATTAGAGACATAAACAAATTAGGACAAATGGTGCAAGCAGTAGTGAGAATCTGAAAGTTATGACTGTAGGCATTAGAACATAAGGGAAAGAAACTTGAAATAGTAGGGATCCAATGTTTGAAGTATGCGTGTGTTCCAGATAACGGTCAGTGATCTGATCAATTTTTTACTAGTATCAACCAACCTAACAACATAAGATGAGTACAATGAAGAAAAGTAATAAAAAGAAGAAATGAAGAAAGAAATACAAAACGGCAGGCGGGAAATGACATAAAGAAGAGAGAGTGAAGAATAAAAATGCCAAAAAAAAAAAACTTAAAGAGTGATCCTGCTGAAATAACTGGTCTGTTTAGCAGTGATGCTTGGTATCAACTAGTATTTTAGAAGTTTCAATCAAGAAAACAAATACTAGCATTAGAAGTAGAATGATAGTCACACTTTATGGCTGGTTGGAAGAGCCATGTAGTATTAATCAGATGAACTCATTAAAAACCTAGTCAGCCTAATGTTGTTAACTACAAAATGTCTCCAACTCATCAAAAAATTGCTAATCTAAAGAAGGAACCCATCAAAGTGGTGCACCACACATGTTCTCATCAAATTGCAAATAAGTAGGAAGTCTAGTATGATATTATCAAACATGCCATAACTGAGAGAAAATTAATTGCAGAAGTTCCAAATCAGAAACGATCAGAAAGTTCCAGGTTTACAAATTATGACAATGTTCAACCTTCTAAACTACCAATTTTAGCTTTAAATCAAACCAATAATGAGGCAGCATGAGTATTCAATTGTACATTGAATTACACTCATGATACTCATCTGTTAGATTCTCAGAATAAAGCTATATCTAAGAAGCATCTCAAAAATAATGGAGCGCTAAAATCTCTGGAAACTCATGAAAATAACAAAATATGAAATGTTTTTTCTTTCTAATGAAACGAACTTAAACATACCGGATTTCTACTTCTAAGATTTCACTGGTCCTTCAATGCATATTAATTAGATCAGTTCACGAGCTCACACAAGGGTTTCTTTCAAAAACAAAAAAAGATCACAGTCGATAACCGTTAACCAGTACCAAGGAAAGCAAACAAACCTGAAAAACTTGATGTCTTGATAAGCGGTTGACAGGTCCAGATTTCAGTGCATCAACTCTGCAGAAGATACAAAAAATACAGCTGGGCAGGGAAATCAATACTTTCTGATCAAGTAGAAGATGGTCAATAATCTATCTAGATAGTTCATACACAGATAGAACACGTTCTGATCCCAATTCCCGACTTACCAATGAAAACAAGTTCAACTATGAACTGAAGTTTTTCCATTTTTTTTGCAGACAAAACCAACTCAAAAATCCCAATCGCAGATGGACGGACCAAAGAACTAAGAGACACCAGCGAACCCAAATCTAAATCCAAATACGTAGACAAATATTTTGATCAATAAAAAAGCAACTATAAAACAAAAAACCAGAAGAACCCGTAAAAAATTAATGGAAACATTTTCTTTTCCTAGTCAAAATCATTCCTAACAACAGACCCACCAAATAAGGCGCAGAACCGACCGAATCGAAGCATGGAGTTAGAAGTCTCGTCAAAACATCATATGCCACAGAACCAAGCAGGAAGCAGCAGAAGAGTCAAACGATCCGCAAGTGCACTATAAATAATGAGGGGGAAATCTGCAACCCAAACATTAAAGATGAAGCCAAAAATAAAAAACGGACCTTCCATCGATTCGGGGATCCCTAAGAACAAGGAGCCGAAGATACCCAAGATTCGGAGGTCCCAATCGAGGCGATAGGAGCTAGGGTTCCATTCCTCTTCTTTCTTCTTTACTTTAACCTCCCACTCCCTCTGTTCTCCTAGCTCTTGCTCTCGCGGACGGCGGCGGAAACCAGAAGCCTCACACGCACACGGAGAAAGGGCGACGCACAAATCCAGGCATAAATGGAACCGGCAATTTTGCAAACAACCCCCTGAATTCTCGGTCAGTGCAAAAAGTTCCATTTGCCATTTACAGCTCGACTCGTATGGTAATGGATTCAACAATATCCAATTCTGTAAAAAAAAATAAAAAATCGTGGAATTACCTTTTATTGTTTCTTATTTTCGTCCCACATTGTCCCTGTATTTTATATCTTTGATTTTTATATTATGATGTAAAATATTTGATAAAATAATTAAGAATTTGAATTTTGTGTGAATTTAGTTTGAGTTTAATTTTTGATTGTTTGAAATTACTATAATATCATATTAAAAATATTAACAAGTTGCATTTAAATTTATAGCTTAATAACTTCTTTAAATTTATTTATATAATTGGGTAGATATGTGTTAAAATTTATTTATTTAGTTTAATGAATTGTTTAGGTTTGTATTTAATGTATTTACAAACTTAGTTTTAAAATAATTGGACGTTTTTTTTCCTACTATTAATGAGAAGAACAAGGGCAATATTTCAAAGAGAAAGCAAAAACATTTTAGTGAGTAATAAAATCTATTTTTTTGAAAGTTTTAATGAAATTTAAGAATTGTTTTTTAAAAAAATGGAAGGGTAGCTACGTAAGCAGGTACGATTACGAGGCAGGGGACGCCGTCCGCGGTCGCCGGAGCGGGAGTGGGAACGTCACCGCTGCGTCAGATTTATTTAGGTGGTGGGACCCACATTCACTGGAATTTTTTTAATAATAAAAAATCAATATAATTTTTTATTTAAAACTTAAAATTCACGTACCTCATGTTGATATTATGCACTGGTCTAAAATTATATTCTCAATAATTATTTCTTTAAATAAAAATTATTATTATTTTCAGAATCTAGTCTCCTCTTACGTATCTATTTCACTTGATTTATTTAAACTTTTTACTTAAAATTCACTTTTCTTCTTTGTAAGTTTTTATTTTTTTCAAGATTATTATTTTTATAATAATATAATATTATCCACTTTAAACCTAAATCTTCGTGAATTTATTTTTAAATTTTACTCAAAAAATTTCATATCAATAAAAATATTTTTTATCATCTATAATATTTTCATATATTTTTAATGTGAAATTTGAATATATTCCCAACATCTCATATTCATGGAACTTTAAAGTAAACATAGCCTTGCATTACAATGTTAATTAAAACCGCTAAATAGATATAAAATTACTATATTGTTAGTTTTATTACATGTAATACTTTTTAGTAATACCCTATCACTTTTTAATTAAAGTGATTTCATAAGATTAAATTTTGGTAAAAGATTTAATAGGGTTTTACTTTTTATGAAAAATGATTTTTTTTTTAAAAAAATGCATTTTCTTTATTTTTTTTAAAGAAAGCAATAAATCAAATTGAACATATAAATTTCATATTAATCCCAAACCATATTTTTCTAAAAACAAATAATAAAACATAAAATAAAATAAAGGAGATACGGGTTTACGGTTCCGACCAACATGCCTCGCGTCCACTGCGTTGGATTCCATGATCGTACAAAAAAAAACAAATCTTTAAAAAAATATAAACCAAAAATCAAATAATAAAAAGGAGTGGAAGGCACCGGCAATCGCACTTGGCAACCGAGATAGGGTTAAAATAATGGTAAACAAATAAATAAATAAAAAAACAAATCTGACCGGGTCCCACATGACTCAGCTACATGTTAGCAAATAAGATGTAAAGCATCAAGTCCCGATTAATGCTTAAATAATTAATATAAGTCAATTAAATTTGATAAGAAGCCTTGCATTGACTAAACAATTGCAATGTTTAAAACATAAAGATGTGATTTGTACTAATTAAGCAATTGCTATGAACTTGTTCACTAATGCATATCAGATTCACCAATCTAAACCTATGCATTTGTAATTTAAGAGTGAGTGGAGGAAGAAAGCTACAGAAATCCAATGCCCAACATCTTCCTTTTGTTGGTTTCTTTATGGTGCATGGTGGAAGAAATAATTATATACATTAGGGAAGAAGATTTTGGAGGACAAGTAAGATTTATATATTAAGACATAGATAAGTTTGATCATAAGTGACGTCGGTAGAATAATGATTATTTTGGAGGTAAAATTTTAGAGAAGATAAGAAATCGTCAAAATGTAGAGAAGTCATCTCTAGATTTAGCCAAAATAAATTGATTCAAAATAAAAGATGATGTCCTAATATCAACTAAGCAATTGTTTAAATAGACTCAAAATCCTAAGATGCAAAAGATAAAAATAACCCAAACAAAAAAAGACAGACAACAACTTTGGAGCCGTCAAAAAGATCTTAAACGATATTTTGGGGGCCTGAAACTAGGTTATTACGGGTTCCCATCCTATAACCAATTATAATATCTGAATGAGCTTCGATTTGATAGGTTGTACACCTCGTGATTCAACTCAGATCAAAAGTTATGACCTTTCTACGGTTACCTCCTATATCAATCACCCAGAGTTAAAAAGAACTCATCCTTAAATTTAAAATAGTGTCATCAACATCCACAAAACAAGAACTCAAGTGCTTTACATTAAAGACGTTAGAAGTCTTCAAGTGATTAGGAAGGTACAACCTGCAAGCATTATCATTAATCTTCTGTAATATCTCATAAGGTCCAATTTTTCGATCTTTAAGTTGATGATGATAACTGTCGATCTGAGTCTTATACTTGACAGTGTTCTCATGAATAATTTATTTCACTTGCTCATGAATATCTCGAAAATGTTCTGTCATCTCATCTGTTTTAGGACTAAATCATCTTATACGTGCACTACAGTGGCTAAACCCAGTACCCTGGATGGGTTCCGCCCATAGACAAACTCAAAAAAATTTAAACATGTGGTTCTATTTTTTGATCTGTTATAGGTAAATTTTGCTTGAGATAATGCCAAATCTCACTATTTTGACTTAGTTCTTGTCAAACACTTTAAAAGATTGTCTAAACTCCAATTCACCACTTTGATCTGACCGTTTGTCTAGGGTGGTAGGCAAGGTTAAAATTGAATTATGTTCTCAATTTCCCCCTAAACTCTTTTAAAATTGACTGATGAATTTGATATCATGATGAATTGAGGAATATCATGTAAACATAATAATATATCCTTGAAATAAAGGTGGATAATCCGAACTGCATTTATAGTCTTTTTGTAAGTTACGGAATAAGTCATCTTGGAAAATCTATCAACCACAACTTCTCGTCGAGAAGGTACCACAGTTTGTGACGATGGTGTTGTCGGGAAAGGAGGCTTTGTCTCATTGAAATTACTCAACACTAGCATAGGACTCATAGCCGGTGGTATCGCGTCTGGAGACATTAGTGACACTAGCAGCCGATCTTGAATGGGACGCATACGGTTGGGTGGGTCACTCAAATTCTGGTAGGTGTTTCTTCCGTAATGTCTGTTGGTCTCTAGGAAGTCTATAATGATCCCATTTACTCCCGCTCTGACAAAGCATGTATTGATCATGATAGTTGTATCCGACAAAAAGTCCCATGGTTGAGTTGTAAACTCATTCTAAAAGAGATATCAAACCATTTTCCCCTATGATTACTCAATACCTGCAGCATGCAAATTTGGGATCAAACCATTTTCCCCTATGATACAGAGATTTGACTCTTCTTTTCGCTCATCCCCATCTTCTTATGCTGTAATGGTAGGCAATGATTTGCCTATATCCTAGTCAATTAGAGTTGTACCTTGTCGTTGAACATAGGATTGTATTAATTGGTCTAAACTTTCACAAAATCCTCTGTGAAGAAGGTTGGAAACACTCCTATGGAGTTCTCTAATCTCCACGTTGTATACATGTTGATCATGGAGGAATAAATTTGTTGGCTCTTCTAATAAGACTAGGCTTTTGACCTGTTGCAGGATCTTCTTGTTTATCTTTCTAGTTTCCAGTAGTATCAGGAGGTTCATCCTCATGCCATTCTTCGTGAACTTCATGTATCTCCTTCGACATCATATCCAGTGACTTTCAATGTCCAATCTCGATCCATGTCTTCTTGCCAATTTGCATTGAAATCCTCACGGGTTCCTCTGATTTCTTCTGACCAATCAGCTATAGTAGCAACAATATTTGATTCCCAGCCAACTTTATCTCGACCAATATCTTCTTCCTGTCGCTCAGCTACATTAGGTATCAACACGATGACTACTCTCCAACCCGAGCATCTCCTCTAAGTTATCCTTGGAAGTTAACAAACTCTCATGAACTATTAAAGTCTCATGATCATCATCATAAAACACCTCATCATCATCATACACTGGTCTCTAGTCACCTCAATCTCGTCTCCCACGTCTTTATCGATCAATGAATTGTTGTTTTATGGTGATTGCTAGATAGAATATGAATCCTAAAGTTGAGTTGTGGCTTTTCACTAGGGCCGAATCTTCTATGAGGCCAGGCAAGCAACCGCCTTAGGGCTCGGCCTAGGAAGGGGCCCAAATTTTATTTATTTTTAATTATACTTGTATTATTGGTGACCCATAATGAAAGAGATTATCCAAAACTCACACAGGCATAAGAAAAGCCTAAAAAAACATATATTTACACTCACTCACACGGATCCATCAACCATCAATTACATCTTTGGGTAAATATTCAGTTCAGCCCCTAGTCATCGCCCTTCCCATTCTACTTGCATATCATCGTCGCCGGCTAACTCCTCTCCTACCGGCGACCATCGACGAAATTGCTCTTCTCTTTGGACTTCAATTTCAGCTACTTTGTTGTTTAAATTATTGGTCCATTCGATCGAATTCAAGATGGATAAAATCCAACCCAATTATTGTTTGATTTTGATTCAATTTTCAAATTAGATGATAATAAATTTTGTGTAGGAGCTGGAATTTCGAGAATTTGAGTTATAAACTCGAAAACCCCTAAATTTGGATAAAGCCATAATTTTCAAAAAATTAGGAATGAAGATGAGCAAGTCGTCATCTCTTAATTAAAAATATTCAAATTTAAAGAATTTATTTATTCAATTTTTTGTTTTTATCAAATGCTAATTATCTAGCTAGTATACTTAGACAATAGACATGCACACATATTTATATCTATATCTATATATATAAAAGTGTGTGCTACACGAGGAAAATTGAAAAAGATAAAAAAAAATGTTAACATAAGAGTACCTGCTTCACGATAATATATCAAGTCCTATTGGTCAAGTCAATTTGTATTTTTATAATCAAAAAAAGGATGTTCAATTGTCATTTTGATTTAATTATTACTTTATTTAGATCAATTTATACACACAAACTATTTTTTTTTAAAAAACATACACATACTGTTTGTAATTTAAATAACAAGGTAGATATTTTTCGAATATGTATAGAGCTATATATGATTAAATGAGAAACTTTGAATTAATTTCATTATGAATTATTAAGTTATATATTCACTTTTAATAACTTGTAGGTATAATAAAAGAATCTTTAAAATATCTCCTAAATATCCTTCTGGAGTTCAAAAGGGAGAAATAAAACTAAAGGAGGAGACATTAATTCAAAGTTAAATCGATGATATTAATAAATATTTTATTAGAAGTAGAAGAATATAAAAAGAGAGGAATTAGGAGATAATTTGATGATTGAAAAATAAAGTCATTATAAAAATGAAAAATTGGTTGAGGTTGCCAATTTGATTGAGTCAAATGAGAACTTAGAAGAAGACTTTCAACTTGAAAAATTAAATTCGACTCTGAATTTGAAGGATCCTTGAAATTGGAATAACATCTATCAAAAATTGAGAGATTACTTAATAGAAATAAGTCCAAAATGAGTGGATGATTTTTTGTTTCCTAAGGATAGTAACAACAGATATTTTGATTCATCGCATTATACATGAGTAATGACAAATGGACAAACATTAGATAAAAGATGACTTATATATTCTATTTCATTAGATAGAATATTTTGCTTCTGTTGCAAGTTGTTCAAGAAAGAACAAATGATGAGTAGAATGAAGAATTTGAGTAATGATGGATATAAAGACTGACGTAATACGTATATAAGTCTTAAACATCAAGAAACCAGTAGAGACCATATGGATTGCATGATTGCTTGGGTTGAATTAGAAAAGAGGTTGAAAAAAAAATCAAACAATTGATTATAATATGCAACTTCAAATCAACAAAGAAAGCAACATTAGAGGCAAGTGTTAACAAGAATAATCTCTATTGTGAAAACACTTGCCAAAAATACTTTGATCTTTCGAGGAGATGATAACTTTATGTCGAGAACAATGAGCTATTTTTGTAAATTATAGAAATGGTTGTTGAGTTTGATCCAATGATGGAGGAGCATGTTTGACGTTGTGAAGCAAGAGAATCTCAGTATACATATTTTAGTCCTAAAATTTAGAATAAATTGATAGAGACTTTGGCAAATGAAGCGAAAAGGGCAATCATTGCAAAAGTTAAATATGCAAAATATTTTTTAGTTTAATAATACTTGATTGTACTCCAGATGCGAGTTATCAAAAACAAATATCTCTAGTGCTACGATGCTTGGATGATTTGACAGACACACTAAAAGTAGAAGAATATTGAGTTGAGTTTTTGAAGGTGGATGCCACTTTAGGTCTTGGGTTATCAAGTGAACTTCTGAATGCGTTAACTAGAATTGGGCTTGACATTGATGACATAAGAGGACAGAGGTACGACAATAAGTTTAACATTAGTGGAAGAAACAAAGGTGTACAAAAAAAGATTGCTTGAAATAAATCCTAGAGCTTTTTATACACCATGTGGTTGTCATAGTCTTAATTTGGCCTTAGTTGATACGGTGAAATGTTGTCCTAAAGTCAAGTCCTTCTTTGGAGTTGTGCAACACATCTACACATTGTTTTCTTCCTCTACAAAAAGATGATTTTTTTTTTGAAGATAAGGTGTCTGGTTTGACTATTAAGCCATTGTCACATACTTGTTCGGAAAGTCATGTTGAAAGTGTAAAAGTCATAAAAGAGCAAATTGTACATATAAGAGATGCTTTATTTGACTTGGCAGAAGTTGCTGAAGATTCTAAAACAAAGAGTCATGCTGAGACCTTAGCATTCTATGATCTTGAGAGTTTTGAGTTCTTGCTTGGAATGATAATATGGTATAATTTGTTATGAGCAATAAATACTATGAGTAAGTTTATTCAGTATGAAAATATGGATATTGATATTGTGATCAACCTCTTACAAAGACTTGATCAATTTCTTGATGAGTTTAGAGAAGAGAGGTTTGCTAGTGTGTCATGAATGAAGCTATACAAATGACAAGTGAAATGAGGACTGAACCTAAATTTTGAGAAAAATGAATCATTCGAAGAAATAAACAATTTAATGAAAGTGACAATGATGATGTGACACAATTAGATGAAGAATCTTTTGTTAGGATCTTGAGCGCAAAAGCAACACAAGCGCAACGGAATAAAATCAAGATCCTTCCAGAAGATCCATGCGAAGGAAACCCGTATACTAAGAGTTATGAGAGTTATACCTT